>CM019148.1:307215239-307514933 GCA_009733165.1 Naja naja
TTCTCTACACAAGGTGATTTTGTTATGTGCTGAGAAAAGAGTAGTTTTATTTTCATCCTGCAAGGAAAATGGAAAGATGGACTGATAAGATTTATATAGACGTTTTTATTTTCCAGAATGAGTTTTTATGATTTAGTGGTACTTCTCTCACTAGATAATCTAGATAGTCAATGCTGGCATTGACCTATAAAGCCCTTTATGGCATTGGACCAGGATACATGCGGGAGACCCTGCTGCCGATAACAGCTTCCCAATGTCCCTGTGCTCCCCCATAGGAGGGCTGCTCCAGGTGCCATCGACACAACAATGTCGACTGGCGACCCCCAGGAGTAGGGCCTTCTCTGTGGGAGCACCCACCCTATGGAATCAACTTCCCCTGGAGCTCCGGACGGCTCCTGACCTCCGCTCCTTCCCCGTGACCTAAAAACTTGGCTATTCCAACTAGCCTACCCGGACTGATGGGGACTGAGGGAGGGTGTTAAATATATTTTAAAATATTCTAATTGACAAAGGAGACCTTGGTTTTTAATGTCCTTTAACATTTATGTAATTGTATTGGGACTGTTTTAATTGTAAGCCGCCCTGAGTCCCTCAGGAGATAGGGCGGCATATAAGTCTAATAAATAAATAAATAAATAAAATAAAATAATCATGGATAAAAATGCATTTTTGTAGTAATAAGTAGTGTTTTAGAATTCTGTATAGAAGGGATCTTTTGACTGTTTGAATCTGATTAGTGGATGAATTTAAATTAAAAGTTAGCTTGTCTGATTTCTGGTTGAACACAGACAGTGTATGGGTAAGTAAATGGTTCCAATCTCAACAATTGGGAAGTTCTACCATTTAAGGCTAAGCATCCAAGATCCCTTGGCTCAAAGGTTTATATTCCAGTTTTCTCATCAACCTCTTTGCCCTTTCAACTTTAACTTTTTCTAAATCTCATAGCATCCAGTACTAGCTTAAGCAGCTGTTGAAGTAGGGTCTGACAAATATGGAATGTAGTGGAAGAATTTCCTTCCATGATGTGGAAACTAAATTTATTGATGTGTAAAAACTACAGCTTTTTAAAAACGTCTCCCATCAGCTTGTAATTAACTACAATTCCAAAACTGAACATTTTGTCCAGAGAAGTGCAACCTCATGACACACTAGCCTCAAATCCACCCTGTCTTGCTAAAGTAGAGTTGGAGCTGGTTCCCCCCCATTCAGATCCTCACAGCCTCTAGATGCTGGGTCATCACCTCAGCAGCAGCATCTGCCTGGCTAGAGGTAGAGATGTATAATTAGTATCACCAATATCATACTGTTGATACTCTACCCCTTGCCACTGAATGACCTCAGCAGTTTCCATTCAGATACAAATATTAATGAGCATTAATATAGTACATGTATGTGCACCACCTCCAAGGCAAGCATTACTCTCCCTGCAAAGAGGCATTAATCATTGTTTGGTTCCAATTTATAGAACCAAGGTGCCAGTCCCTAGGAAGCCTTGATTAACCAAATCAGGAGAGGCATAAATTCCAACTCAACTAGATAGTCAGCCTCTTCAAGGAAAATTGGAATAGTTTAAAATATACTGTATTTTACCAATACAACCAAGACAGATTTTATTAATCATTGACTCAGTTTCCATGTAAGTTCTTTATCCTGAGGAAAAGAGATGGTAAACTAAACCAAGCATATATTAAGCCTAGTTCTCTGTCTTTTGCACTTACCTTACCATGGGAAGGTCATGCTTAAGGAGAGTAGATTCTGTGACAATTCTGAGTAAACTTGGATTAAGTAATCATTTGCAGTTCCTCTCTCCAAGCTAATTACGGTATATACATTTCATGAAGAAATTTTGCATCTGCTAGCAGTGAAATTGTATTATGAGTATTTTCCATTGTTCAAGTTGTCATGTTATATAGCAAGTGTTCTGAAATTAAAACTACAATGTTTTTAGTCCAATTCGCCTCCCATAAACAGAATTATTACAAAAACTGTCATTTAAAATGCACTGCATCTGAATATGATAAGAGGTATAATTTTCCCTTATATTAAAATTAAGTAGATATGTTGGTGTGGGATTATCTATGGTTGCATTGGTTAAAGAAATACTGTTAAGTGATGGCTTGTAGAACTGTATCTGGTCACTTTAGTTTTGACATATTGTATCAAGATTTTCCTAGCTCAACAGAGCATGTTGCTTAAAGGAGGTGCCCCCTTGTGGTGATGGCTAGTATTTGTATCAGCCAATTAAAAGAAAATTAAGCATCAGAAATGCCTACTGACTACTAGCTATAAACATGCAAACACATTCAGAATTAAAACTGGACATCTGCTGAATTCCAGCAGAAAGTTAGCTTATCCAGTGCTATGGCTATTCTCTCTCTCCTACAGTGCCAAAACTGTACAACTGATAATACGAAGGTATGTCTGCCCTCTGTAAAACCTCTACTAGGTTTTGAGTTAATATGGATATTTTTCTTTTCTCTGTAACCAAAGGCTAACAAAATAAATGACTGCTTCTTCAAATTTTGCTCAATCAGTCAAAGAATAACAATGATCTGTTGATTTTCAATGATAGCCAAAAGTAGGTACGGACACTTCAATTTTCAAGGTAAGCAAAACATTCCAAACTGAAAACAATCATTTTATATTTGAATGTGGTCTAATCTTAATAAAAGTATTCTAAAAATATCCATTTCAAAATTCAGTATTTTAAGAAAACCTGTAATTTTTCAAATGCATTTGATCATAGATTGCCATATATATCCAATCATATATTAGCCACTTAACACCACCTTGGTATCAGCAGAATAGGCATGTCTTCCAAAATTAAATGTTTTTTAGATATATATGAAATAAATATAAGTAGCAAAAGGATTTGAGTATTTTTTAACAAAAGAATGAAAGATTCTTTTGAAGGAAGAAGTTTCTATTACATCTCTACTAATGTGTAAGACAGCTACAGCAACAACTTTACTATATTTTATTTCTCAGTGCTCACAATTGTAAATGATCTATTACTTAAACCATTTTCTAGGTAGCTATTAAGAGATGGGTTTTTTCAATAGATGTTCCATGTATATGAACAGAAACACAACACTGGATAACTGTTAAACAAACTATTTATAAAAGAACATTACCTTCTATAAAATACACTTTCAGATTTAAACATATAAAAGGTATTGAATGTTTATTGCATTGTTAGAGGTTGTCAAAATTACAGGCATACAATTACCAGAAATTATTATTCATCCTTAACTTAGTTTGAAATGTTTTCTGATTTGGGAAGGTCAGGAAATATTAAACAATTACAGGTTTAACTAGTTAAAAATAATCTCTCTTCACTTTTGGCTCAGCAGAACAGTTTGTCTTGCTTTTCATTTTATGATCAGTTAAAATAAAATACTCTATACCATATAATTTCTGGAATAATACCTTAGTGTACATCAGTATTTCTCAACCTTGGTAACTTTAAGATGCATACACATCAACTTGCAGAGATCCATAGTCAGCATGGGAGTTGAAATCCAACTTCTTAAAGTTGTTAAAGTTGAGAAACACAGGCACACATAATCGCACATGAGAACAATGAACTTGAAAGCTAAAAAAAAAATAACAGGCAGAATTGTAAGAAACATGGCAGTCAACTAAGATCAGAAAAAAATGTGCTGAATAGCTGCTCCATTAATCTGTCAAAAGATTCCTGTTTCTGCTGAGCTATATACTTCAACAGGCACACGTACCATAATCTTTGGCCAAACCAAAAACTAAAGAAAACACTTTTGTTCAAGAAAGCCTGCTTTGGCCTTTCTTTCAGAAAAATTTAGTGGTGATGGGATACAGAATACATTCTATGAAGCTATTTAAATATTCTATGTGTCCTCAGGCATGAAATCAGAGCATTATCGCCTGAACATTCCCATCAGAACACCAGTACTGATCCTAGCAGACTATATTGACTGAAGTGCCTTATGTGCCTTCAGTAAGCTAAATCCAATGTTGCTTCTTTTATTGCTTGGTATGTTGCCAACAGAAAGGCTGGATGAGGCAAATACCAGAAAGGTTGGATAGGACAAATATCAATTTCAGGGTCGTATCTTTCTCAGCAGCCTTGTTAAATAAATAAAAATCCAGATGAACAATAATGTAAAACAAAGAAACTAAAAAGAACTGAGCCAAAATAATTAGGGATATTTCACACACTTTTAAGAGAGATGGGTTTTGCACAGAAAACACCACATACCCTGCAAGTTTAGCATCAGATTTGTACATCAAACTTGTACCAAACAATTTTGTGTATTTGCAACCCAAAGGTTTTCCATCAGTCATTGCTTCCATCCATGTATATATTGCTGATAATGACAAATGCGTGAGTACATAAGCTTGGGTAGACATAAGTCATTCCTGCAGTGAAAAGTAATTTTGTATCAGGTGGTTTTGAATGAATGGAACAACCAGGATTCATCATCAGAATGGAACAACCAGGATTCATCAGTAAGAAAGATCAATGCACTTCAAGCATCACATCTGCCCATCAGTGATAATGTATTCTGAGATCTTGGTCTCACAGTATGCATGTCAGCCAACATTAAGATGTTAGTATTTTCTATAGCCACCACCTCTTCTACCATATGACTCCCCATACCCTCCTCTCCCACTATAATCACCCCTCCCTTGATATCCACCCCCTCCCCTCCAGCCTCCCCCACCCCCTCCTCTACCACTCCCACCCCATCCACCCCCTCCACCCCACCCACCCTCCCCACCCCATCCACCGCCACCTCTATTTCCTCCACCTCTTCCTCTTCCACCATCTCCTCCCCAACCTCCCCTTCCTCCTCTACCACCACCATCCTGTCTCTTCTGCCATGGGGGCATTTCAGGAGGCGGTGGATCAATTTCTGTTGGTCTTCCGCCACGATCTGGTACTCTTCCCATCAAGACCTGTTCAGAAAACATATATAGCCCAGTAAGACCATATTTCTCTGACTTCGGAATATCAAATTATTGAGAGAAAGCATGTTTCTTTATGTATGTATGTCTATGGTTAAAACCACTAGGGCAGTGATGGCTAACCTTTTTGGCACTGTGTGCCAAAATGGGTACATGCGAGGAGCACATGCACTCCCGCGTGCCGGAAACAAAAAAAAAACCCACATGATCTTCCGGTTTTTGGTGTGCTTGGTTTTCTGGTTTCTGGTGCGCATGCGCAGACCAGCTGGCCAGTGTGCATGCACTGGATCCACCTGGAATTTCGGGGGGCCTCGCACCTCTCTGCCCGCCCCCTGTCGGGATGGTGGGACATCCCTACTGACAACCCAGTTCCACAGCCCTGAACAGGGAAAGAAAGTTGGGTGGGGAATGCCGCCTCCCTCCGCTGGAAACCTGGAGCCCCTACCTGGCCTTGAAGGGTAGGGGCGTCGGTGTTCCTGGGGTTTGGGTTGTGGAGCCAGAAGGGGGGAGCTTTGCCCCAATTCTAGCTGAGATGAAGCACCCCTCTTCAGCCCACCACTGAGAACAAGCCAGCAGAAACACACACCCCCACTTCTGCCAAGGGAGTGTGACTGCTTCCCAGCCAGCGCACCTCTTAGTCCGGTGTTCTTCCGGCGAGCATTTGCTGGCTGGGTGGTCAACTGCTCCATGATGCCAAGCCATGCAGGCAGCTCCTCCTCCAGCAGTGCAACAGCCCAAAGAGGGGCAGAGCTGAGGGGCAGGATGGGCGGGCTGGGGCTTCCCTCCCTCTCCACCTGAGTGGGATTGTTGCGTGGCTCCAGCCCATGGCACATTCATGCTCCGAAGCGCCTGGCCGGCTTGGGTGCCCCAGAAGAGCTGGCCACCCGCACACAGCCCCCCTTCCCACCACTTTTGCCAAGGAGGTGCAACCGTTTCTGTCCCCGGCATTCCTCCCACACGGCTTAGCTCCTGCGCCACCCCAGAAGAGCCGGCCGCCCTCCACGCCCCCCCTTCCCATCTGCCTCCTCCCCTCCACCCTCGGCGGGGCCCCCGCAGTTCTGGAGATGGAGCCCCAATGGGAAGGAAACGGTGTCAACTTGACCGCCGGTCTGGGAAGAAGCTCCTCGGCACTCGGCCCAGCTTTCCTAGAGGGGCTCCGGGCAGTCTGGCAAGGCAAGGTGGAAGATGGGGGAGACGAGGATGCCGTCAAAGGAAAGGACACCATCAAGTCCATACAAAGGAAGTGTCAAGGGAGCAAAAGAGAAAAGAGGGAGGGGAGAGAATCTTGGTCTCCCTCCCTTAAGCAGCTTCCAAGACTGCCCACCATTCCCACAGGGCTGCCCTCCCTTCCCATCAGCCAAAGCATTCAGCCCCCCCAGGCTCCCTCTGCTGACCCTCAAAAGACTCTGCAGCCCCGGAGACCCTCCCGGCCCCCCGCCCTTCAGATTCAGCCAAGCCCTTTGCGGAGGCAGCCAGATGGAGCTGGAGGGCCAGAAGGAGCCTGGGGACCAGCCATTGAGCCTCTTCCTTTCTCCCATCCAGCCTCTCCAAGAAGCTCACCCTCTGGATCCCCTTTCTCTCCAACGGGGGCAGGGACTCCACTGGATCCTACCAGGGCTGCTGGGCAGTGCCTGGTTCTTTTGGGAGGTTGGTTGAGGGAGCCTGGCTCAGTTACGGAAGGGGCGTGTAAAGGAGCATCACAAATGCGCTCCGGATCATTTGTGGCAGCGAATCCGAGAGAAAAACTCTTATGAGGGGAGAGATGGGAGGGAAGGAGGGGGAGGGTAAGGGGGGGGCCTACAGATGCCCCGAAGCAAAAGCCGCTGCTGAAAAAGGCAGAATTCTGATGGGTTTCAGTGCTGAATATTTGAGTATGTCAGGTTGATTCAGTTATTTGTAGCTACAAAACAATCCAAAGAGAAGGGAGGGGAGGGATCTTTTTCCCTCCCAGTTCAAGGCAGGGGACCCAGACAGAATGCAAATTTCTCCTTCCTTGGGATCACCTGGATTTTGTCCCCAGACAGGAAGTCACCCAGAAGCGACGCCTTCTCATTATTTACAACAGCTGCAACAGCTGCTGCTGCTGCCAGGGGCGAGGGGGCAGCAGAGGCATGGACGGGCAGGCCAGGGCTTTCCTCCCTCCCCGAGCATGCTTCTTGTGCGGCCCCAACCCTCCAGCCTGCGGCACTGACGTGCATCTGTGCTCCAGAGCGCCTGGCTGGCTCGGGTGCACAGGACAGCATTTGCTGGTTGGGTGGGCGGCTGCCTCATGCCCAAGCTGGTGCTGGAACCCGGAAGAGCAAGGAGAGCAGAGCTGCTGGCCAGGACATCTGGGGCTGTTCAAGAAGGGAGGGAAGTCCCAGCCCTCCTGTCCTCACCCCCGCTGCCGCCTTGCTCTGGTGGTGGTGGCTGCTTCCAGGCGGGATGTTGGAGGAGGAGCTTCTGGTGGGGAGGCGAGGTACCCGAATGGAAACGCCGCTGAGGACCTGATCGCTGGCATGCTGAGCCAGGTGGGAGGAACGCCGGGGACAGAAGCGGTTGCGCCTCCTTGGCAAAAGTGGTGGGAAGGGGGGCTGGCCAACTCTTCTGGGGGGCCAAGCCAGCCAGGTGCTAAGGAACACAGATGCACATCAGCGCCATGGGCTGGAGGGTTGGGGCTGCGCAAGAAGCATGCTTGGGGGGGGAGGGAGGGAAGACCTGGCCTGCCTGTCCATGCCTCCGCTGCTTCCTTGCCCACAGCAGCAGCAGTGGCTGTTGGACTGCCGCTTCCAGGCAGAATGCTAAAGGAGGAGCTTCTGGCGGGGAGGCGAACTGCCTGAATGGAAACGCCGCTGAGGGCCTGATCGCTGGCATGCTGAGCTGGGTGGAACGCTGGGGACAGAAACGGTAGCGCCACCTTGGCAAAAGTGGTGGGAAGGGGGGCTGCGTGGGGGGCAGGCAGCTCTTCTGAGGCCCCCAAGCTGGCCAGGTGCTCCGAGGCATGGATGCGCCATGGGCTGGAGCCACGCAACAACCCCACTCAGGCGGAGAGGGAAGCCCCGGCCCGCCCGTCCTGCCCTTCAGCTCTGCCCTTCTCTGGGTCTTTTGGCATGCACGCCCAATACTCTTTCCTTTGGTGGTCTTTGCACCCGCATGCGCACCAGAAACCAGACCAAGTGGCTGACACACATACGTACGTTGGAAACAAGATCATCTTCCTGGAGTGCACATGCACCAGGTGGCTGCTCTTCTGGTTTTTGGTGCACATGCACACATGAAGTCTACCTGGCTGGTGCGCTGGAACCCGGAAGAGCAACGGGCGATGGCTCTGCATGCCACTTCTGGCACACGTGCCATAGGTTCGCCATCATGGCACTAGGGTTTCCCCCATTACTGCATTATTCTAAACAAGTATAAATAATCTATGATTGAACAGTCAGTTATGAAGAATGAGTATAAAATACCAGGCTAATATGTATTAAGTATACATTACTATATTTTATGTAGTGCAACAGTAAGCAAGGGATTCCTCAGATTTTGCAAATTACCAGAAACATTAAAATTTCTGACAACTAGCACTAATTCTTAAAGGTACAGTAGTACAAGAAATCTATAGCTGCTGCATTAATGAAAAGTATACCTTATTGATTGCACAAATAGTCTTTTCCCGCGTAGATCCACTGCTAGTTCTTGTGATCTTTGACAAATCTTCACGAGCAGCTAGAAGATGAGCTATTGAAATTGTTGATTTAGAAGTCAGTCCGTAACGTTTGGGTTGATAAATCCTTGCAATATCATCTGTTTTCACCTAGGAAAATGGATAGACATTTGTAATAGCTACAAAAACTATCACAGAATGACATTAGGAAGTTTAAGTTTACTGCACTATGAACTAGTTATTTATGTCATGTATGTTATTAGCTTCCACTTTGCAGTTTAGCTTCAAATAAGCTCCTAATGACAAAGAAAAAGCTGCTAAAACACTTAGGAATAACGATTGCTTGAAGAATGCCATGATGCAGTTAAAGTAGATTATACAATTAATGAGAACCTGTAGGTTATCATTTTAATTAAAGTTTATATTCACCTGATGTCATAAGCTTTCATCTTCCGATGCCAGAGTTCATGCAGAAATTACTTTTATCAAATTCAAGATTATATATATATATGTATGTATGTATATGTCTGTGTGTATATTAATTGAATATGTATCTTTGAATTAATATTCAATATTCTAATATTAATTTGAAATCAGTAAATCAGAAGTTTTTCAAAGCATACCCTGAAAGTTTTCAGGAAAAAAATCTTGCAGTATCAATACAAATAGTCCTCAACTTATGATCACAACTGAGCCCAAAATTTATGTTGTTAAGTGAGAAATTTGTTAAGTTAGTTTTGCCCCATTTTACAACTTTTTTTGCCACATTTGTTAAGTGAATCACTGCAGTTGTTAAATTAGTAAAATCGTTGTTAACTGAATCTGGTTTCCCCATTGACTTTGCTTGTCAGAAGGTTGCAAAGGGGGGGGTCACATGACCCTGGGACACAGAAACTGTCATAAATGTGAGTCAGCTGTCAAACATCCAAATGTAAATCACATGACCATGGGGATGCTGCAATGGCCATAAGTTTGAAAAATGGTCATAAGTCACTTTTTTCAGTGCTGTTGTAACCTTCGAACAATCACAGTAAACTCCAAGGAAGGTTATGGCTACTATAGGGACAGATCCATGCAATTTCACTAGCTGTAACACAGAAATGATTTGCCATTTCTTCTTCTTTGAGACTGATTTGCAACTATTGAGTTAAGCTTGCAGCACTCATGGTCTCCCACTTAAGGCCCTTTTCAGCTTCTATGCCTCTACTAATTTGGCCAAGTGCTTCATCTGTTGAAATGTAAAAGAGCAAAGGAGAAACAAATAACTGGAATTCTCTTTCTTCTGTATAACAGAAAATCTCTGTCTTTACATCTTCCACACCAGGATTCTACTCAATCAACAAAAACTAAAAAAAAATAGTACTCACCTTAGCTCTATCAGACCACCCAAAGGACTGTACAGTTACATCTAAACGCTTCATTAACATCCGCCTGCGGCACTCATATTCAGTGAGAAGAGCCTCATTGATTTTTTCCAACTGCTTCTACAGCAAACAGAAATCACTTAAATTTTTGTAGAAATTACTTATGTTTAAATCCAACAAGATGTAAAGCACCAGGATGGGGGCAGATCACTGAGAAAATTTGTCTCTGTGGCTGCTAAGAGTCAATACTCTCTGACTCTCACAATCAATCAAATCCAATATCAATTAATATAAATTGCTATATTCAAACAAATGCAGACAAACTAAATATAGCATATAACATATCCAAAAATTAATCTGTATGCCCACTACATATGCAAGTTGTTTTTTTTAAAAAAGATGTTACCATTTGCTTTGTATTCAAAGGGTTTTCAGCAGAGGTTTCTCCATGTATGCTTTTGGAACTTTTAACAAAACATCCTTAAGCTGAAAAAAAGTAGAAAAGACACCTCTTTACCTTTATGACTTCCAAAAAATAATATCCGATATATATAATTAATTACATTAAAGCATAAAACACCCATCAGCAGAAATTGGATACAGTGTGCAGCCAATACACTCTTTTCTACAGGTAGACAAGATGGAGAAATAAATCATTTCCCAGAGAGGGTAAATACAATCTTCTACCATTTCCCAATGATGGAGAAATTAAATGGAGTAATAAGTAACCGGCTCACCCAAAGAGCTCTGCATTTTCCTTGTTGCATGTTAAATGCCACCTCCCTTATATATCTTCTTTGGGTTCCTCTACCAAATGAAATGGGATAAATTGCTACAAAGCCTTTTTAGCTGTGGGACCCTTGTGGAATACCCTTCCAAAAGTCTGGGTACCAGACCACAACATTCCTCTTTTTCTAGTTTTATAGATTTGTATTCAATGACTTTAATTCTAGTACAAAATTGTTCGTTTTTATACATATATTGTTGCTGTGGCATGATGGGAAGCATAGAAATTAAATGAACAAATAAATATGGGCTGAATTGTAAAGTTCTTGGTTCTTTCTAAGCTTGGCTGACCTTTCACTGCCTAACTAGGTAACATCATCAGTGTGTGTGTGTGTGTAGTTTGCTGCCTATTTATATACAGTAACTTGTCCTGCCATTTTGGTGGCAGTGCAGTTTCCTCCTTGGTGGTTCCTTCACTATTGTTTTGTATTATCTTCACAACAGATTGAAACTAATTATAAAGTATTCAACTGTACAAAATATACTATACCTTTGACTCTATATTGTTTAATGAGACAGGGAGAGAATAAAAGTCAGAAGATGCTGATTTTGGTACCCCTAAAACATCACAGATCATCTGGATTTCCTGAAGAACTTCATCATTCTTTGCCAAATGGGAACCTTTACATTGTTTAAACTGTAGTATCTGCAAAGCCTGAAGTTCTGTGCTTAAAAATACTATAAAATGAGGAAGAAAAAGAAATATGTTAACTTGGTGTTTGTGTTTCAGCAAAAAGAAAAAAAATTAATGACCTGCCAAGCTGATTGGGATATAAATATAAAACTAAATAAAATAAAAATAAGACATGAAACAAATAAAAACTAGATTAAAAGTAAATTTTATAACAGAACATCCATTATTTAGAAGAAAAAATGTTAATGGATTAATACCAATACACTCATCCATCATCACTTGGTTATTATGAATCACTGTTCTTGCTTAGTGTAATTTAGCAATAGGAATGAATATACTACTAATCACATACTAATAACATAGTAGGCAGACATCCTCCATGCAGGCCCATCTTCCCCCAGTTGTTTCAGCTCATCCTGTCTATTCTGGCATGATGGGTATGTTCCAGATCTCATTACCTAAGGAAGGGTAGCTGGCAGGGCTCAGAAGACAAACCTTTTCTGGTATAGTGCTTGACCCCACTCCCCAAGATCAGATTGGCCCCATCTCTGCTAGTTCTTGGCTTGGATCTAGGTCTACAAGAGTATAAAGCGGCTATATTCTAAGTATCCTAACACTGCTGTTTTCTCAACTGCTGAGTATTGAAATATTTTTATTTTTAAAATTATTCTTTACTTTTTTAATAATGTGAGTTTCTCAGAGTCATTTATTTTGCAGCTAGATAAGATGATTAAAAAGTAAATAAAAACCCTATCTCCTGCCTTATGTCCCTTTATTCTGTACGCTTGGTTCAAATCTTCTATGAAGCAACTTACAGAAAAAGAGTTCTTTCTTTTCTGGAAGTATTCAGGAAACAAAGCAAGCAGATATCATATTGCAGCAAGGAACTTACTAACTTACACAAGACTTTAAGACAATCTTCTTTCTTTTTTAACCGGTCTTTAATTTCTCCAGACACAAGTGTGGAATATGGGCAAGCCAGTTCTTTTAAAAAGCCACTCATTTCTAGTTGTAAACTTTCAACATCTTCACCACCTAAAAAAAAGTCAAGTTAAGAGAGAGACAATGGTAACAGAGTTACCATTTTAGGCACAATTATAATAAAATCCAGAATCAGTAGTCTTTTAAGGGCTTTGAGCAAGTGTCATTCTGCAACTATGTCCTTTTGATAGTAATGAATTATCTGCTTTACTTGAGATGGAACATATTAAAGTACAACTTGTTTATGTGTATGTTTATGTGTATCCTATTAATATGCTTTAAACTTTATCCTCTAAAAAAGTAAATCCACAAAAAATAGGTAAATAATATTCATCTTAGGCTGCTTCATTTTTATTTTTTTTTAAATTCATATTTATATGCCCTTCTCCGAAGAGTCAGGGGCTTAAATTGGAGCACAATCCAATGCGCTCAGCAATAGCCTTCCTTCCATTGTATATGCCTGCTTATTACTAAGCGGCATTTTTACAAAGTCAGCTTATTGCCCCCAACAATCTTGGCTCCTCAATTTACCTACCCGAGAGGATAGAAGGCTGAGTCAACCTTGAGCCTGGTGGGATTCGAGCCTACAGTAATTGCAGACAGCTGGAATTAAGTGCTAGGCATTTAACAGCCTGCACCACAAAAAATGTGTACGGATGTTAGCAGCAAAGGCTATCATCTTTCTACTTGGTATCTCATTAATTGGATTCATATCACCTATTAGACCATATCGATATTTCTTTTGAGCTAAATATAATGAATGAATGAAGTCACATCGTATTAGTGGAATAAACCATGATTGTTTTTAGTCCATTAAATCAGTTGGAAACTGGTTTGCATTTGACAAATTGATTGCAACTATAATTTAATAAGATATAAAAATAGGAATCAATTGTTGGATTATGGGTTCCTGGCTGACTACTAATTTGCTTAGGTAACCAATTGAAGTTGCTAACTAATCTACAAATCAGTAGAAGGTAAATGCAACAATAAAAAAGTACTCCTAGAATTGCACAAGGTAGCCATCATTATTTTGCTTGCAAGAACAAGTGGGTTGCTCAACAATTCAGTGTCATATTAAAGGTAAAGCTGAATGTCAAACATCACCACAAAAATTTCCATTGCAATGTTACTTTAAAACATAGAAGTGACTGTAATGACATTTTAATGGCTTAATTTCAATTTATGAGTCTTTATTTCCCATACACGTATTTCCAACAGTTTCAAATAAAAAGCAGGTAAGAAATACCAGCTGTTGAGGAGATGCTTTCTTCCAGGTTACACAATGGCTGTATTCTGGAACTTAGCCAAACACAAAGCTCACAAAAATCTTCGAAGCCAGCCCACATTCTGCTGCTTTATTAAGAGCATCTTCATCCAGAAGAGGGCCTTCGTATCTGGAGAAAAATACATAATTCAAAACACACAAATCAAATACACACATAGAGATATGCATATTCAAATTTTCCTCTTGGGATCAATAGCAAGTTTATTTTTGTCTTATTACAACTTCTCATAAGAGATGATATAAGCACAAGAAACCTGAAGATGTGGTTTCACCTCCTCATGCCTGTGAAAAAGAAAGTCTCTCTTGGCTTAAATCCTGAAGACAAATCAATCAATCAGAATAGAGATGGAAGGGACCTTGGCGATCTTCTAGTCCCGTGATGGCGAACCTATGGCAAGTGTGCGACAGGTGGCACGCAGAGCTATTTGTGCAGGCATGCAAGGCCCAGCTAAGCTTACCTGCACTGCGCATGCGCGTGCCTCCCAGCTGATTTTCGGCCCGTTTGAGGCTGTTTTTGCCCTCCCGGAGGCTTGAGGAAAGCCTCTGCAGCCTCGGGAGGCTGAAAAACGGGACTTCCGTTAATACCGGAAGTGCCGAAACGGGCCTGTTTTCAGCCTCCCGAGCCTCCCAAGTCTTCCTTCGAACCTCCGGGAGGGCGAAAACGGCCTCCAGAGGCCCTCTGGAGGTTGAAAACGGGCACTTCCAGTATTTCCGGAAGGCCCATTTTTCGGCCTCCCAAGGCTGCAGAGGCTTCTCTCGAGCCTCCAGGAGGGCGAAAATGACCTCAAACCGGCCGAAAATCAGCTGGGAAGCACACGCATGCGCAGTGCAGATAAGTGTGTGTGTGTGTTGTATGTGCATGTGCAGGGGTGGGGCACATTGCATTGTGGGGCCAGCACACGCTTGCACCATCACTTCTAGTCCAACCCCCTGCCCAAGCAAGAGAGAGAGAGAGAGAGAGAGAGAGAGAGAGAGAGAGAGAGAGAGATAGAGAGATAATTTATTTACAGTCTACAGGGCTGGGATATCCCATCCAAGTACTAATGAGATCCAATCCCACTTCACTTTTTCAAAACCAGCAAAGTTGAAAATATGGTTGCAGTATATTTATTCATGTTTATATATCTGTATCTTCACTCAAATATTGACTCCTAGTGACTGGCTGAATTAGTCCCTGCAGTTTTCTTGGCAAGATTCTTGGAATTGTTTACCACTGCCTCCTTCCTAGAGCTGACTGTGTGTAACTGGCCCAAGGTCACCATCTGGCTTTATGCTCAAAACAGGACTTGCAGTCTTTCAGTTTCTAGCATAGTGCATAACCACTATTCCAAACATCTCTTATGATGTATTACAAAGCACATTATTTAGAAGTTATTGAAGTGAAACCAACCTGTCATATTTCCACATATACATTCTTAGGATCAGACTGTCAACTGACCATTAATTAATAAATATATATACATTAAAAGACTATACAGCTTTTAAAAATTATTTCTCACAAGACTTTAGTACAACAGGTATTAATTCTTTTAAAATGCCTGCTTCTCTCTTGATCTTAGCAATTTAAATCAAGTAGCAAAATGCAAATATTGCATTTGAACAGATTACACTGACATGTTCGGAGGCTCTATATACACATTAGCAAGCAAGCAATCAAGCCTGTAGCAGCAACCACAGAAAAATTAAAGCTCTGGGCATCAATGGAGAGGACGAACTGAACACAGAATATAAAAAGAAGAACCTTCATCAAGGCAAAGGATTTTGAAAACATTTCTCCACCAGTCTTTGATTCGCAGAGGCGGGGAGAGATGCTTCCATCTACTTGGGCACTCGCACAACAAAACGCCTCCCACAACAAAACTGCGGGAACAATCTCTCCCGCCCCCCACCCCTCCCGACCGCCCGACCGCGCAGCGGTGGGTGCAAGGCTATTAAAACGAATCACGGCGAGGCTCTTCGAATCCCCGCCGGGGGAACCGAGGCGATGAGCGGGAGATCTGGACGGATCAACCAGCCCGGTCAAGCCTTCCTTTCTGCCGCCGGATTGAATGTGCCATCGATGCACATTCAAGCGAGAACCCCACCAACCGTTGCCCCGAGTTGGCGGCCCTCCTCCATCTCACCCTAACGCCTCGAGCGCATCCAGAATCACGCACTCCATGTTGGAGTCTATAACGCCAGCGCCTTCATTCCCGCGACTGCAGCGCTCAGTCCCGCCTCCCGGTACAAAGAGCCCGGTGTTTCATTCAAACGAGCTCGTCGAGCTCCGTGGGCCAGAGGTTTTGGTTCCGGTACTTTGTTTACCACCCCGGGGGTACGGAGGGCCGCCGTCGTGGGGAGGAGGGTGTCTCCTCAAGTGTTATGTTGCCTTGACGCTCCTTTCCTCCGGTCTCACTAGAACACGCATGGAAGTGCTGGAGGCCGGTCCTTTGCTCCGGCTTTTCTCAAAAAAGCTCGCACGAGTTAATGCTCCACCGAGCATCTAACTCGCCTTGTTGGAAATCCGCCTCCAGTGAATTTCGCTAGAAGGAGCTTTTACCCCAAATCTTTCGCTTTCCACACGCGTCCATAGATGAGAGGCTCGAGTGAAAGGACTTACTCGCTTCACACCCAAGGGGCGGCCTTTTCTCAAGTCATGGCAATGGTCAAGGAACCTTTCGAGGTTCCCCAGCCAGCCTTCACTTCGGCGAGTTTCAACTCTCCGTCCGGCCGCCGATGGAACTTGAAAGTGACTGGCGAAGGCCGAGGGACGGGGTTGCGGGTCCACGTCTTTGTGCACGCTCGGAAAGGCGACCTGCATCTTTGAACCGGGCTGCGCTGGCTCATCTCTCTCTCCAATCTCGGCGACCAGCGGCTTCGTCTCGCTTCCAGGAGGCTGGAAAGATTCAGGCGACCCTTCTGCTCGCTTGGCTTTTCGGCCTTCGGATCTCCCTTGTCTCAGGGCGCCGCGAAGGATGTTTCTCAACACGAACCCAACCTATATGAGAATCTCAGCCAGGATGAGTTGATAAACCCTGCATAAGGAAGAAAAGTAAGAATAACACTGCCGTCGGATCTGAAGCCATATTAAGAGGCTGAGATCAGCACTGGACATGTCTAGTCAGATCAGTTTTGAACTCAAAATTGAACTGAGCTTACAATGTTTTGCCCCTATCTATCGTAAACCATCATGTGAAAGTTGCCCTTGGTGATTCGCCATGGCCAACTTGCCATGGCCAATTCGCCTCGGGACAATTCAATGCAGGCTAACTCAAGAGAGAGGAAAGTGAATTGTAATGGGCCTTGTCTTGCTTTAGGTTTGAACCTAGGTTCAAAAGTAAAAACATCCCCATGTCAATATAGATTTCTGTTAACACAACCTTGCAGTTTCTTAGCAACTGCGCAGAAATTATTTACATTGCTTTCTTCTAGCATGTTTTTTTACTTTTTTGAATAGCTTACAGCTCTAGAGTTTTCTGCAAATTTCCTACAGATTGTTAAGTGAGGATTAACAATCACTCTTTCAGCAACTGAATACAGTGCTGTCCTTGAAGTCTTCCTGTGGTCACATAAGCAGCCCAGATTTACAACTATTGCAGCATCCTCATGATTTCTATCCTTCCCCGTTAGCTTTCTACAAGCCAGTTAATGAGGAAGGTAGCAGGAAGTCAGAAATCATGATCACATGAAATTGTTGCTTAATGACTCTTGATTTTCCTAACAATGGTGACTGGAGACTGCCAGAATGCATCACTAAGCAATGTGGTCATATGTTATGCCACTTTATGACTGCATTGCTCAGTGACAGAAATTCCAGTCCTGATTACTACCCTTAAGGACTTACATGTCAACTTTGCTTGGCTTCTGATCTTCAGAGAAGATTGACTAAATGCTATCCCTTGCTGAAACAACCAAAGATAGCAACAATTCCCATGAATAATCACTTTTTCCTCAACTCTCATGATCACAAGAATTGCAGCTGGCAAAAAACAAAAAGTAATAATGCTCTCTATTTATCTTTCTTTAGATTTTTTTTATATAAAACATTTTTACATTAAAGCACAGATTTATACACACAAGTATTTTCAAAACAATGTTTCCCAAATTTGGCCAACTTCTAAAGGTCTGCACTTCAGCCCACTGAATTATCCAACCACCATGGCTATGTTTAAAAGTTCTGTGAAAACTAATGAAAGTAAGATTTGACTGGACCATTTTCTGTATTTAGAATGAAAAACAGTCAGGCAAGTTTTATCCCTATGAACATATGGCTTAGACTGAATGTTGTTATTCATGTGTAGAGTAATATGTGAACTAAGGAATTCTTATTTAAGATGGAGGAAGATCACTGTGAGAACATCTTACTCATTGAGAAACTAATTCTTCCTGCTGACTCTTCTCTTAGTATGCAATTATTACTGATTTAATGGAAGTAGCTAATGAGCATGCCATTACTCACCAACTAGGAACTGCCAAAAATAAACTTATGGCACTATCCAAATCTTATTCAGTGGGGCTTTTTCCACCCAGATCTAGTTCCTTATATGTGGATATAAAGTCCAACAATGAACATTGTACAATACATGTAAAGCAATGCACTGCCAGAGTTATTTAAAAAAAAACAGGGAAAAAGTAGCGCACAAAAATAAAAACAACTGTAAAAAAAATTCTGCTGGGTTTCAAACTAACAATAGTAGCAGCAGAATTGTCTTGCAAGGTGTCTTTATGCAGCATTTGTAAGATTCAAATCTGCACTTGATTCCATATTATGAAAAGTATTGTGGAAGAATCTGCAGTCTACCAACATAGAAAAACAATTACTTTTATTAATACATAAACTCTACAGTAATAGCAACCTGAAGGTAAGAGGTGATTCCCAAGGACTGTTAACTTAGTCAATCATTACAATACAGGAAGTAAGGCAAGGATGTATTCTTGCTCTATTACTGCTAACATTTACATAAATTGATGCCTCCATAAAAGTAACTTACATAATACCTCCATAAAAGTAAATTTTACCATCCAAAACTAACCAGTATATCTTTCAGTTTTCCTGTATGCTGACAACATGGTTATTATGTCGCTTCCTTTAGTAGGAATGTTAAGAGCTCTTAGATTTCTTGCTCAATATTGGGGGGGAGGGGAAGATAAATCACCCCCCCAACCTTTAACACCTAACATTCATAATTGACCCGTTAATTAACACTAACCCTTGAGTGAGTTACTGGGCCAAAAACTCCAGATCTCTGGTAGGGGATCCAGGTTTGAGGAAGACACATACTACACTTAAGAGTGAGAAGGGAACTTTTACATTTATATAGTTACATAATTATTACCATTCTTTTTGCCTCAAATAGTTAACTAGAGCATTCCTCCAAGCCACTTGTGATATGTGGGCCAGATATGGGACTCTATGTCCTGATGAATAAAAGATAACTCCCAAGTAGTTAAACCAGTGGTTCCCAAAGTGGGCGGTACTGCCCCCGGGGAGCAGTGGGATGACTTAGGGGGGCGCTAAGAGGCAAGGGGGATGGCGGGGGGGTGCTAAGGCAAGGGGGGAATGGCAGAGAAGTGCTGGAGGTGGGCCCCTTGCAGCGCACAATTCAGGGGTGGGATTCTACCAGTTCATTACCGTTCCCGGTAGTTCGGAAAACTGGTAAAATGGGCCCCTGGCTGGCCCTGGCCCTGCTCCTCTCCACCCACTCCTCCGTTCCCTGCCCGGTCAGTCTTATTGCACATCTGTGAAATGGCATGCATGCACGACAATTGCTGACGGCCACAGCAGTATGTTGGAGAAGCGGAGCAAGCAAAGCCAGAGGTCCATAATTTTCGCTCCCAAAGGCATTGAGACGCCACGTCTTTTTTGCCAACCGCACTGAAAAAAACATGCGGCGTCTGAAGGCTTTTTGCAGCACAAATTACTGACCTCTGGCTTTGCTCTGCTTCTCCAACGCACAACCGCTGCCACATTCTAGGCGACGGCCATGCAGGCTCACCCCATTGACTGCAGCCCTCCACTCAGGCTTGCTTGGACATGTCCCTCCAGTGCAGCGGGCTCAATGGGGTAGACCTGGAGGGCCGATGCCTAGAATGTGGCCGCAGCAGCGCGTTGGACAAATGGAGCAAGCAAAGCCGGTGGTTAGTAATTTTCACTGCAAAAAGCCTCCAGCCGCCACGTCTTTTTCGGTGCAGCTGCAGTCCAGCTGCACCGAAAAAAACACGGCGTCTGCAGGCATTCGTGACAAGGGCGATGTGGGCTGGCGGGGAGCCCAGCGACAACAATGGCTCAGCCCTGGCTTGCCTTCCCTGGCAGCCAGCCACAGGAAGACGGTAAAGTGGGATGACGAAAGAGGCGGTCGTGGGGGAGGAAACAGGGAAATTAAGGGCCAGGGCCTCTGAAAGAGGAAACGGGGTGATGCAGGATTAGCCCAGGCCTTTGACAGATTAGGCCACGCCTGCCTGGGCAGAAAATAGGTAGATAGGTTAGGGAAGGGATAGAGAGGGAAAGAGAGCAAAAAAGGTGGAGGACTCCTTAACCATTCATGAGATTTCTTGAAGAACAGTTTGAAATTTTTCCTACTCCCTAATATAGTTTAGCAATCAAAATATTCTTAATACTATCTTCTGCAACCACTCCCAAAGAAGAAACAACTGCTATAAAGAAGTGCATCATCATGTCCCAGCTTCTGATGATTTCCTAATCTTAAATATGCTTACCTTCTACTCATATGGACTGTGCATCTGGAGAAATGAGGTTGTAGCTGGTGAAAGTTTGTGCCTTTTAATAAATGCCGTTAGTCTGAAAAGCTGTTCCCAGAACTGCTACTTTTGGCTATCAAAGAGTAACATGGCTGCCTGCCTACAATTCCTGCTCATACTTAAATCATAATGGAAAACTCCACTGAGTCAACCAAATATGTCCCTGACCTCTGACCAAGCTCGAATTTAGATTGAAATAGGCAAACTGCTTTAGCCAGAATTCCTAGGGCAGTTTTTTTCATGAGCATCTTGGCTAAAGCATGGACTAGTCAGGACCAGCTGGAAATTATCTAATGTGATTAGTTCCAGCATCATATTTTTTTAGAAATGGTGACACCACAACGTTTTGCAGACATGTGTCTTTATCCTAATCAGTATCTTGAAAACCTTTTATAAATTAGGAATGACAAAAATTGAGCAAATACATGACAGGTCTCAGCCTGCCAAATAGATCCACATTCTGCTGCTGTGCAGATTGTAAATCACATGTAAACAAGCTGGTTGGACTTTACAAATCATGATATTGAAACAGGGACAAGGGATTTCGACTCTGAAGAACGTGGAACAAGAAGTCTAAAATGGAAGTGCCATATTCTGAGTCAAAATCTCATCTAGTAGGCAGCTTTCAGCTCTGAATTTGCCAGCTGGCAGCCATTTCTAAGGATTCTAGGAATTGAAAACAGCAGATATAGAAGTGGAGAAAACTGCTGTTGGCCATCTGGAAAAAAAAGTTCTGTCTGTGCAGGCACAGTGGCAATGGAAAAGTATTGTGGTTATGCTGTCCCTATGGCCATGAAGTTGGTAAGTGAATTCCAGATCATATTCTTCAGTCTCTTTTAAAGCCTGTATCGAAATTGTTTCATCATTTTCAGCAGCTCCAAGCAGCAGAGAACAGATTGGATTCCAATAAGCAATTTCCATCAGCTAAAGGAAGCTTGAGCAGAAATGTGCAGAGACACAGTATCAGTGAGGCAGCATACCATTGCATCTCCAGGGAAGTCCTTGACTTACAACAACAACCAAGCCCAAAATTTATGTTGCTAACATTTGTTAAGGCAGTTTCACCTCATTTTATGACCTTTCTTCCCACAGTTGTTAAGCGAATCACTTCAGTTATTAAGTAATTAAGACAGTTGTTAAATGAATCTGGCTTCCCCATTGACTTTGCTTGTCAGAAGGTCACAAAAGGTGATCACATGAACCCCAGAACACTGCAACTGTCATAAACACGAGTCAGCACCTGACTTTTAATCACGTGATCATGGGGGTCCTGCAATGGTCATAAATGTGAAAAATAGGCATTAAGTCACTTTTTTCAGTGCCATTATAACTTTGAATGGTCATTAAATGAACTGTTGTAAGCCAAGGACTACCATCCATGTAAATTCACTCTGGTCCACCCAACATCCTTTGCAACACAGTGGATATCTGTGGCAGATTTGCAAGGCTTGCTTGCCAGAGAAATAAATCTTGGGGAGGATCCCTGAGTAAGGGAATTAAAAAAAACACTGATATAAATTTAAAACTATTTTGCTAAGAAAATATTTTTGTTGAAGCAAGATATGTGAAGCACCCTTTCCAGTGGGGCACATGCTTTGTAATTTCCTGCAAAGTTGATTTGCAGCCCTTTTGGGTGTGTGTGTGTTGCTGTTATTGTTTTTGGAATCCCCATCTGTGATGTCAGCAAATTCCTTGGTAACATCTGACTTGCTGTTTTAAGGAATTGTCAACAAGAATTTTCAAAACCACAATCTGAAATTGCTTCAGAGGATTTACATTCACTCTTGGGGCCAAACATTGCATGTTTATATTGGTATTTCTTAAGGAAACCATGTAATATACATTGTGGTTTCTTATAAATCTTGCCTTGGTAAGACCACTTTTGGAATTTTGCATCCAGCTTTGATTTCCACATTGTAAAAAAGATGTTGAGACTCTAGTAAAAGTGCAGAGAAGAGTAACAAAGATGATTGGGGGACTGGAGGCTAAATCAGACAAAGAATTAGGTA
Organism: Naja naja; assembly: GCA_009733165.1. NCBI lineage: Eukaryota > Metazoa > Chordata > Lepidosauria > Squamata > Elapidae > Naja > Naja naja. The sequence goes on from CM019148.1 coordinate 307,237,624, forward strand.
TGTCTAGTTTAATTTTAAAAAAGGACTATGGGTGACATGATAGCAGGGTTCTAATATCTCAGGGACTGCCACAAAGAACAGGGAGTCTCTATTCTTCAAAGCACCTGAAGACAGAAAAAGCAATGGGTGGAAACTGATCAAGGAGAGAAGTTATCTAGAAGCAAGGAGGAATTTCCTGACAGTTAGAACAACTTGCCTCCAGAAGATGTGGGTGTTCCAACTCTGGAAGCTTTAAAGAAGAGATTCGACAACCATTTGTCTGAAACGGTATAGGGTTTCCTACCTGAGCAGAGGGTTGGACTAGAAGACCTCCAAGGTCTCTTCCAACTCTGCTATTCTGTTATCTTCCGTGATTGACAGCGCTTCCTCAAATATTTTAAGCAGGAATTTTTTGTGACGATTGAAATGTTCTCCTTATACAAAGCTTGACACTGAACTGTGACCATCCTCTCTACAGGGTATTGCTAGTTTTAATTTTGTTCTCCCTGTAGAAACTGAGTAGAGTATCATTACTAAAAAAAAGATAATGGGAGGAAAAGCACTCTTATAATAGGCATCACTATAACATAATTTTGATTTTGTTTTACATGTTATGAACCAGTAACAATCTGAACATTTTCCTCTGCCCTGGACAACTTACGTAAAATGTGTTAAATGTCTAGGAGACAGAAGGGATAGAAATAATAAATTGAGCAGTATGTTACTTTGATAGGCCACATTGAAATTCCCAATGAAAAGGATTTTCTACAAAAGAACAGACGAATAATCTCACATATTTATGCTTGCAGGCCAGGCAGTCCGCTGGGGCTGGGAGTGGGGAGGGGAACAGAAAAGTTGTACAATATTGTGCAACTAGAGAATGTTCTTCTCTGCCAAACTAAACGGAATTCCAATGGCTGGATACTTCTTAGATACAGATTTTTTTTTTAATCATAGCAAGTGACATTTCCTTTCGGGACATTAAGAACTAAGCTAAATTCCATTGAGTTCAGATGATGTATTGAGAATCATTATGTGCTAAAATAAATTCTCAGTGGGAATGAATCAAGAGGCTTTTTATATAGCAAGAAATACTCATCAGGATTTCCTTCTAACCTTTGCAGTTTCCTGTAACATAAAACTCAAACTGTGGTCATTCATTTCCCTGCAAAGAGAACGCCCGCATGTTCCAGTGAAACAGGCTGGAATCTAGACTTGGAATAGGATTGTTATTTCAGAATTGGAAAATGTCCTTCAATTAATTCTGATGGTTGCAACATGGGTCTGTGGAACTTGGGATTCGTGGCCCATTCCAAATGTTTTCATGAAGGTAGGCAGGCTCGAATCCCACCAGGCTCAAGGTTGACTCAGCCTTCCATCCTCTCGGGGTAGGTAAATTGAGGATCGAAGATTGTTGGGGGCAATAAGCTGACTTTGTAAAAATGCCGCTTAGTAATAAGCAGACATATACAATGGAATGAAGGCTATTGCTGAGCACACTGGGTTGTATCCCAAAAATTGTAAGCTGCCCTGAGTCTTCGGAGAGGGGCAGCATATAAATGTAATTAAAAAAAAAACTTACAACCACAATTGAGCCCAGAATTTCTGTTGTTGAGTGAGACATTTGTTAGGTGGGGTTTGGCCCCATTTATGACTTTTCCTGCTACAGTTGTCAAGTGAATCACTGCAGTTGATAAGTTAGTAACCTGGTTGTTAAGTGAATCTGGTTTCCCCGTTGATTTGGCCTGTCAGAAGGTCGCAAAAGGGAATCACATGACCTTGGGACTCAGCAGCGCCCATAAATATGAATCAGCTGCCAAGCATCTGAATTTTGATTACATGATCATGGGGATGCTGCAAAGGTTGTATCTGTGAAAAAAAACGGTCCTAAGTCTCATTTTCCAGTGCCGTTGCAACTTTGGTCACTAAATGAGCTGTTGTAAGTCAAGGGCTTACATGTATTTATCTCCCAGTAGCTTCAAATCTTTCCCCCTTTCTTCCCCATTTCAATTCCCTTTCTTGTTATCTATTAGCTCACTAATGGACAAATAGAGAAAGGCACATTATTTCTCAGATTTGTGACAGGCTCCATTACTAAATCATTGTCATATTAAATGTCTGGAGCAAGGATTGCTGAGCATCATAACTTACCAGGCCTTTCTTATTAAGAGCCCTGGGGCTTTAGCAAACAATGCCGTTCTTTATATTAACAGGGGTTTTCTGTTTGGGTCTAACTATGATGTGCCAAGCAGTCTTTGGCTCCCTCCTTCACTCTAGGCAATAAATCTCGAGAAAGAGAAAGAAGGGGTCACTTGCTTGTTAATGATAACTCAAAAAAAAAAACCTTCTCCATGTGCCTTTGGTAGATGGTATACAAATTGGGAATTAAAAATTTGAGACACTCAGTGACATCTTTAGTTTGGAATGTTGTAGGGCTATGTGGAGCTTACTTTAGACTTAAATTGGAACAACAAATAATACACTAGGCATGGATACAGCACCTATCCACAATTCTTTAAAGCAGGGATTTCCAAGTTTGGCAACTTTTAAGACTGGTGGACTTTAAGTCTCAGAATTTTCCAGCCAGACATGCTGGCTGGGGAATTCTGGGAGTTGAAGTCTACAAGTGTTGCTAAGATTGGACACCCCTGTTTAAACTAATGCATCATTTTCCAGCTTCTTGTGGCAGCTGTAGAGGGTAGCTACATAATCCTGGGGAAAGACATGGGCCCTTTAAGTAGTTGCAAATAGGTGCTACTTGCATGATCCTAGGCATTTTGAAATCCTTTTTCCCCTTCAAATGTGAAGGACTATGCACAGTAATATTCCCCAGAGCTATCTTCTAGCAATGACCAACAAAATAAGTACAAGCAAATCTTGTTTAACTACCAATTGTTCAATGACTGTGATGTAATGTAATAAGGAGGTGGATTTTCAGGAGGGAGGGTGTACATTCCAAAGGAGTAAGAGGCAATTCAGTCCAAATGTTACAGTGAGACAAAGAGGGTGAGGATAGCCCTCCCTCATAGTTCACAGAGTATGCAAGAAAGTAATATAAATCGTTCAATTATCTTCTTTGTCTGAGGCCTCGAAAGCTGTCCCATCACATGGCTAAGAACAAAATATCCCAAAGGTGCTTTTCAAGAGGCAAATGGACTTTCTGTTTTTTCTTTGAAGACGTTTTGCTTCTCATCCAAGATGCTTCTTCAGTTAGGTTACTTTGCCTATTGTAGATTTCTTGCCATATTTGTTAAGTGAATCACTGCAGTTAAGTTAGTAACATCGTTATTATCTCAACAAATAAATGTTCTGTCTTACATTTTGGCAAAAAAAAAATCAGAAAATAAAATACAAGCTGAATAGTCAAGACCTTGTTGATGATCCAAACTCTGTCAAGGACCTTGGAATACTCATCTCTAATGATCTAAGTGTTAGAGCCCACTGTAACTACATAGCCAAAAAAGGCATTAAGAGTTGTTAACCTAATCCTGTAGCTTTTTCTCTGGTAATATCACACTACTAACTAGGGCATACAAAACATTTGCTAGACCAATACTTGAATACAGCTCATCAGTGTGGAACCCACATTACGTATCTGATATTAATACAGTTGAGAAAGTCCAGAAATATTTCACAAGAAGAGTTCTCCACTCCTCTACTCATTGCAGAATACCTTATGCCATCAGACTTGAAATACTAGACCTAGAAAACCTAGAACTACGCCGCCTTCAGTCCGATCTAAGTATAGTACATAAAATTATATATTGCAATGTCCTACCTGTCAATGAATACTTCAGCTTCAACCATAACAATACAAGAGCACACAATAGATACAAACTCAAGGTAAACCACACCAAACTTGATTGCAGGAAATACGACTTCAGCAACAGAGTGGTCAATGTCTGGAATACTCTACCTGACTCTGTGGTTTCTTCCCCAAACCCCCAAAACTTTAACCTTAGACTGTCTACTATTGACCTCACCTCTTTCCTAAGAGGTCTGTAGGAAGCGTGCATAAGCGCACCAACGTGCCTACTGTCCCTGTCCTATTGTTTCTTTTTATTTTTCTTATATGTATCCATTTATTCATAACTATGTTTATACTTATACCTGTTATCTTGTAATCGCTTGACAAAATAAATAAATAAATAAATAAATAAATAAATAAATAAATAAATAAATAAATAAAAAATATTAAGTGAATCTGGCTTCCCCATTGGCTTTGCTTGTCAGAAGATTACAAAAAGTGATCACATGACCCCGGGACACTGCACTGTTATAAATATGAATCACCTGCCAAGCATCTGAATTTTGATCATATGATCATAGGGATGCTGTAATGTTCATAAGTGTGAAAAATGGTCATAAGTCACTTTTTTCAGTGCCGTTGTAACTTTGAAAGGTTACTAAACAAACTGTTTTAAGTTTGTGAGACAAAGCGTCAACTCGTCAAGCATTCCTATGCCTGTTTTTGAGTTGCCATAAACAAGGGGAGGCGAGCTGAAGGAGCTGTACAGCAGTTTGACACCAGAAGTGCATTCCACCTTTACAAAGATTGTAGCTAGGCTACCTGATCTTCTGCCCACCAAAAATCCTTCATTGGAGAACGTGACTGATGACACCAGCCCATGAACGTGCTTCATTGGAGAATCTGATTTATGATACACATGGGGAGGGGGGAAATAGGGTCACAGGTGACTGTAAATTACGTATGCCAGAGTTGGCTTCATTCAAGTTAATGCCGACATGTTGATCCTAATAAATCTTTTGAATTTTTTTGAAGCTTGGCTCAAGGCTCATGATTTAATTAGGGCAATTGCCGGAACACCTGTGTATGATCACAAATGGTCCATCTGTGCTCTACATTATCACCAGTGAGTATATTATATAGTATAGGATGATAGTCACTTAGATGACTTTCTAAATATAATAAAGATGCCCCCATTTTGAGTTTGAAACTGCAGCAACGCATTCATGAAGTTTTCTACACAGTATTATGGAGGTGGTTTCTGAGGATTTTTTTTCTGCCTTCCTGGTTTAAATTTTCCTTGGGAATTGAATAAACTTATGAAAAAAATCAGAGAAGGGATCTTAACATTATAACACTTGTTTTACATTAAATGTCCCTAGTTCACATGCCTGGCATATCAAAATAAGACGTGAAATGATTTCTATCTGAATATCTACTGCCAATACTATTGTCAGTAAATGCAGCCACTATTGAATTAGGTGGACCAACTAGTCAAACCAACAGTAACTAAATGCAGCATAGTCTTTGTTGGAAAACAGATTGTCATAGTAATCTAAAAGATCTGGAAACTTACCTATTAGTCTATTTTTGGCTAATAAGTTATTCTTAAATAAAAAGGATCCATTAAAAGTTTCTCCAAATTCTGAGGTTACAGCTTCAAGAAGTGCACCAAATCATCACTGCAGATTTCTAGGAAGCCAATTGTCATGTGACCAGATTTTGTGCAAAAAGGAGGACATTTTGTACTAAATGTTCACCCTCATCAAAACTGATAGGCAGCCTTCTCTGATCTGACAACCCTTCAGCTGTAGTCCCCATATTTCCAGATAACAAGGCTCAGTAGATGACAATCGTGGGAGCTGAAATCCCAACATATATGGAAGACCTCAAGTTGAGGAAGACTGGTTCCAGAGTTGTCTTTTGATCGTCCAAGTAATCAGGCCGCCCATTTCAACAAAAATATGTTTCATTTGAAACATTATTAAGAATTCCTCACCCCCAAATAAAATAAGTTCTATAGGTAAGAGTAGAAATATAGCCTTGGTTGAAGAACAAAAACTTGGATTAATTGACAGCAAGCACATGGCTGTGGTCATTATGGAAAGAGATCATTGGACTTATGTGGCAAATGATTCATTGATGAGCACTATTCCACCATGCAGTCTTAGTCAGGCATTTTTGCTGTTGGCAGGGGAACCAAACTGTCGTATCTCATGCTGTCATATTTCCCATTACCCTCAGGATGCAGGTTACTGCTAATGCAGTTAATTGATCTCAAAATATACAAAAGCATTTCCCCCCTTTTAAAACAAACAAAAAGACTATGAGCACAAAGGAGAAGGGAAAAAAACAATTTACCGTTAATGAGTTTTCAAAACTTAGTAGGTCAAAATGTTAAGTGTAAATTTACCTAAGAATTAGAATTAGGACTGGAAAAACATTTATTTCTTAAATTTCTGGGGGCAAGCATTTTACAATATTTGCTGTATTTATTTCCACATGGTGACTAGGAAATACCAATATACATGCTAAAAGATTGGCAAAGTATCCATCAAATCAATCAATTCCTGTCATTGCTGACAATGAATATGAATCAGAAATATTCAAATAAAATGAACATTACTAGGCAACATTAATTGGTTTTGCCATTAAAACTTTTGAACTAATTATATGAATAAGAGTCATTGCTGATTCAGAATGTGCATAATTTATATGGGAGAAACAATATTTGTATGCACTTGTAAAAATAATGGTCTTTAAATTTTTTGCAGCCTAAAACATTGCAACAAATGCCATGTATGTCTTTTCACAATGGTTGGAGGCTGTGAGAGTCTGGATGGGGAACAACAGGATTCAATTAAAACATGGCAAGACTAAGTGGGTCTGGATTTTGAGGCTCACTGGTTCTAGGATAATGTATCTTTGGTGTTTGATGGGATTACACTGCCCCAAACAGATGCAGTATGCAATCTAGAGATCCTCCTAGACTCACAACTTGTGTTTGATGAGCAGGTGGCAGTTGTTGCTAAGAGGATCTTTTCATAGCTCCATCTTATGCACAAGTGGCCCCCTTTCCTGGATCAGCAGGCCCAGCCTATACCTATTCATACCCTAGTGACCTCCAGATTGGACTACAGCAATACACTGTACATGGGACTGCCCTTGAACAATATCTGGAAGCTTCATGTCAACCCTGAAGCTGGCCTGACTGAAGCCATTTTGCCGCCACATTACAGTTGAGGAATAGGGAGGGGTAATACAGATAGTTGGGGTTTTGTAACCAAAACAAAATACTTTCTCTTGGGAACCAAGGACATTCTCACACCTGGTCAGAGAGGAGTGATGTTATCTGGCAACCAGATGTCACCTTGATTGGATCATGTGACTGTTTGGGGAAAGGGAAACACTTTTACTTTTAATTAGGTGAAAATCACGGGAACTTTCAGAGTCGGTTTTCACCAGATCTGTGCCAATATGATATATCCAATAAAACTATTCTTTGAGTAATCTACCTGCCTTGGAGTTAGCACCCTGATATTTCAGCTGGTATGGGATGAAGTAGCAGGGCCAGTTATGTTGTGCTCCTAGAACAACACAAGTTACACCTCTGTTCTATGAGCTGCATTGGTTGCCAGTTTATTCTGGATTCAATTCAAATTGTTGGATTTAATCTGAAAAATCCTTCATGACATGGGACTGGGTTGTCTGAGAGATTGTCTCTTTCCAGTTATTTTAGTTCAGCATCTTCTCTTCACCTGGGGCTTTTTATATGTGTACACACACACACACACACACACATGCTATTTATTTTTAAAAGCAGATTTCAAGATTTTATATGTTTTTATATTTTAATCTAATTATTGTGTGCCACCATGGGCATCTATAGAAATTTGATTAATATGTAGATTAATAAATATGAAACATGCAATACATGGCACTGTATAAATAAAGGTTTTTTTCTGGCTATGGCCAATGGTGTCATTTTGTGTTGTTATAGCAACACAATATGCTAACAGTGTTACCTCTTCTTTGATGCAGAGTATAGAACAGAATTAGGACAAGTGTAACCATCAGTTTGGGTACTCAGTTCTGGAGACTGGGCCACCTGTTAAGAAGGTTCACTTGTTCCATTGAGCATCTCCAAAATGAACATCTGTGGAGGATGCTTTGTGAAATGAGATATAAAACCCAGGTGAGCATCAAGCATTCTTTCTTTGAGGAATAGAGATTGTTCTTTGAATATCTGACCTGAATATCTGATCCTGACTCATTAGCTTTCCTAATTTTGGGCGTGCTCTTGTATTTACAGCTAAATCATTTCACTTTATCTGAGGCCACGTTCTCATCCAGGATTCTAGCCAACTTTCTCATCAACAGAACTCCAAAGCTATTCCCACCCCAAACTTGACAAACCCTTTTTTCATTTCTTTTATTGGCCTTCAAGGGTCCGGTGATTCCCTTGAAGGCTAGGCTGTCTTGAGATTTAAAAAAGCCAGCTGCTCCCCAGTACAGCTTTTAATTACCTTTCAAGAAATTTACATCTCAAGACCATGTGCATTTCATCATTAATTACATTAATTTTCATACGTTAATATAAGAGTTGTAAATGCTTGAGATACATGTGATTTCCAAAAACTACATTTTGTATGCATGAGACACATAATACTTTCATCTGCAGAAAGGCAGGCTTAATAAATAAATAAAAAGGCTGCACATGCTTTTTATGCTTTTAAACATTAACTGAAAGCTGAATATTTGGCAAGGTCTCCTGATAAGCATGGCCACTGTGGCTTTGAAAAGACTGGCCCAATTAACACACAGACCCCATTAAAAAAACACTTGAACTTCATGCTGTTTTCTTTCCATTTTTCCTGTGGCTCATTCACAGAAAAGACATCTCTTCCTTGGGCCTTTTGCCCTGCATCCCATTCTTTTATTGGGAATAAACTAAAAGAACTGAAAAACACTTTTGCACAATTCTGTCTCTTGATATGCAATTCCAGTTGAACTCAGCAGAGCTCTAAATCAATAGGGTTTTTGACAAAGAACTGTAGTGTTCTGCAGAGAACAAAAATATTTCATTGTAGTCTTTGAGAAGCATCACCATGATCAGTGCAAAAGTTGAAATGTGTAAGAATATATAATAAACATTTATCCTCTTCTCTCTTCCAGGCTTATCTGGGCTTTAAGATCTTTCTCCTTTTGTCTACCATCAGAGGTATGATTGATGAAATGAATTGAATGAAGCTTTCTTGGTGGTTCTTCTACCCTTTGGGGTATGCTGCCAAGGAACATCTGGTGAACTTTCTGATATCCTTTTGCTGCAGGCAAGGGTAATTTTATTCAGAAGTGCTTCACTTCATGCTTCAAAGGTGTCAACGTCTGTCCCTTAAAAGAGGGACAAACTTCTTCCATGTTTCATATTACATAAACTGGTTGCCTTTACATTCTGAGATAAATCTGATTTCTTCTACACTGGGTCCTCTTCCCTCTTCCATGTCTATTTTGAAACAACTCTAACAACTCAAGATAGAAGTTTGAAGATGTGTATTCTCTCTAGTTTCCCATTCGTTTCCAAGACCAATGTGAGGTTATCACTTTGAACTACAGTGCTTTTTATGCAATGAACTTCAGTACCACTGGAATTTATTCATTTCATCTATTAGGCTACAGTAGTCATTTTCAAAGCCCTTCTACATGTGCTATGTCATCCAGGAGTTTCAAATTTGTTTTGTCATTGGCTGGCTTTAGCTTAAAAAAATCTATATCGTCTGCTTGGCTTTATATACCATGTTTCCCCAAAATAAGACACTGTCTTATATTTTCTTTTGGCTCCCAAAAACACACTAGGTCTTATTTTCGGGGTAGGTCTTATATATTTATGGTGCCAAATAGTGGGTGTGAGTGTGTGTAGGGGGTGTTTGGTGCACGGTTGCTCCCTGAAAAGTCTTCCTGGAACTGGAGATTTACACTAGGTCTTATTTTCGGGATAGGTCTTATATTAGGGCAGGTTTAGAAAATAGTGCTAGGTCTTACTTTCGGGGTAGGTCTTATTTTCGGGGAAACACGGTAATTGCCTTTGTATGATGGCTTCAGATTTTCATCATGGTTTGGATTTATGAGTTATATTATAGCATTGTGTGTTCCTGCTATATAAGCATGTAGAGCACTTGTTTTACAAACAACATACAAAGCCTTGCAGTAGGTAACAGACTCATCTTGCCAATTTGATAGAAATGCTACATAATGCTAACAATTTTCTGCAGTGTTTTCCTGATATCCTACTCAGAATAGTTCCCCAAATTAAATGCAATAATCATGACTTCACTGTTTAATGTCCTGGTGGTTTTATTCAGATAATTGCAGAAAACATTTAACTGTTTTATCTTATTATCCAGTATGTCAACTTCCAACAGGTGTACTGTAGTAACAAAACAATTAAAACTCATATTTAAATTATATACTCAAGCATAGTCAGTTATATTTTTTGTACATAAATACATCTATGGCATGAAATTGAAACTAAAATCTACATTGCTTAGTATAAATATATAGCAATTTTTAAATGGAAATAATCTGCAAGTGAGACACTTTCTGAGAAGTGAAAAATAAATGGCATTAACCAAAATAAAATCCACAAATAAAAGGGGAAAACTGTATATATATATGTTACATTGCAGATCCCAATATAAAATTCTTCCACTAGTTCTTTTTCTATTCTCATAGCTAATGACAACTATTGAAATTAAGCATCTTTGGGCAAAATATTGTTTAATGCTATTTAAGTGGCATTTAATCACTGCACTAAAATGCATATGGACATTTTAACCATCCACTTGTAGTAATCACAATACTTAAGTGAAATTTTTAGAATAAATTAATAGACACATTATGAGCTATTGAAATGAGTGTTAAAATTTTCTTCTGCAGAGGCAAAATACGAGTACAAAAACTTACAAGGAACAAAAAATGTAAACTATTTCAATGTATATGCATCTTCTGAAATTGCTACTGTGGATGATGATTCAGGAACCAAGCTGGTTAAGAATGTTCTATCCTTGTGACTTAATGTTAGCTTTCTCCGAGTTCAACCTTCTCCAAACGTGTAGGATTTGCGAACATAGCCTTTGCAGGACACTGGATTGATGTTTGTCAGTTGTTATATTCCAGCTGCCAACTTTGAAGAAACATTGATTCAAACATTTGATGTGTATGAAAATTCATCCTTGGCTTTAAAGGAGAAAAAGGACATGTTTTCTGTGATCCCCTGCAAAGAAAATAATGTTCTGAGCTACTTATTTTTAAATTATATGAAAGAGTGTGGGTATACATAGCTATTATTTGGGGACATTCACCAAGAAATCATTCATGCTTCCTAGTTTCTTCCCAAACTCTTCTCCATCAACAGATCTGATTTTGGGGATTACAGATTAACAGAGTTGGAAGGGACCATGTTAGGTCATCTAGTCCAACCCCCCCCCGCCCAAGCAGGAGACCCTACACCATTTCTGACAAATGGCAGTCCAATCTCTTCTTGAAAGCTTCCAATGATGAAGCTTTCATCACTGAAATGGGGAAATGGGAATAAGAATGTATTTAGTCTTAGAGTACTGTTCCAGAGAAAAACCATCTTAACTTTTTAAGGTTAGTTTGTAACTATTTTTCTTGAAGCACATGGATGTTTGCATGTAAACATTAAAATGCATTAATACTTGATAAGTCTGCTATTATAAGTTATCCTTCCAAAAATGACATTTACATTGAATTAGAATGAAATTGCAAATGCTAAATAGGAGGAATTGATCTCCACTGTAGAGCCAAATGCCAGAAAGTATCTTCTATACACATGGTCTAGTTTGTGAGTGGGTACATTACATTACTTTAGGCTATTTCATTTCTCTAGAACCCCCAAGGTCTTTCAAGTAAACCAGCTGGAGCTTGCAAGCAAACTGTATGACTCATAAAGCTACCATTTCACTCCCTCCCACCCTGTTGCAGTTTTTCTTTAAATATTCTAATTTAGCAGGTAGAGTTTTGTCACGATTGTTGAACTTTTTGAAACCAGAAATTCTTGCTGATCTGCTGCATATTACCTGCATATTTATGAGCAGATCCTGGTATACTTCTGCCTACCTGGTGGCAGATTATACTAAATTAATGCTTGAAGGGCTGTATGACTCGTCACAATTTCTAAATCATGTCTGTCCAGCAGGTGGTGCCCGAGTAACAGAGCTATTTTCATGTAGAATAAACTAGGAAGAACTTTTCCAGGCCTAAAAATATCATTCAGAGATTTATCAAAACAGGCAACTTTTATCTATTAAAAAGCATCTGAATTGATGTTTTATAAAATACAGCTTTTCATCATACTTTTCTGAACAAAGCAGGATGAAAATTAAAAAAACATGAACAAAAATGCATCCAACATGTGGATAAACACACACTGAAAATGTATGACTAAATACTATTAAATAAACTTCATTAAATAATAGGAGAGAGTCAGTAGATTGTTAAGTTAAAATCTAATGGTTATTCTAAGAAGGGACTTTGCTTCAGTCCTACATTAAATGCCAAACACCTCCATTAAAAAAATAAACATATATTGGACCAATGCTGTTACTTCAGATGATGTCAGTGGGGACGGGACGGGACATAAAATCCTGCTTGTATTTCAATGCCTTCCCCAAGAAGGAGCATAATTTATTCAATAATAAAAGATAATACGTGTTTACCAGCAAAGTGCTTAAGTACACACTGAAATGAACGGATGCAAATATACTTGTCCTAGGATAATGTCCTCTGGTCCCGGTGACCGATCGATCCAGGTTGGATCCTCCAACACACTGAAATGCACGTATTCAGAAAAAATGATTAAAGCATATTCCATGAGAAACACTATAGGAACCAATGTATTACATTGATTAGTGCTTGTCAGACATAGGCTTGCTGTTTCTTAAAATATCTAAATATGTATGTGTGCAAGTACACACACTGAGATCCAAAGCACTTTCTTGGTCAGCCAGCAAGTTCTTTTCATGGCTGTTTGTTGCCATGCCCCACTTTAATAAAAACCAAATGTTTTAATCATTGCTATTCACAATTCATGCTGTTCTCATGCCATTAATGAAATAAAAATTAGGGATTTTTTCTCTCTCTCACTCTCCCTTTTTCTGTTTGGAAAAAAAAATGAAGAGTTTGCCTAGGCAACCAAGTTAGCTGACTAAATGACTATATGAAGCATGATAGACATCTATGCAGCAGTTTTTAAAGATATAAAATGCAGGAAAGGCAACTGCTGCTAAAGAATCATGTTTGCTGACTTAGGTTATTTATTCTAGATAAAAGTACAAAACTAGAAAGAAGCTCTTAACTTCTATACTTATCAATATATTTCTCTTCTTTTCAATGTGAAATAACACTTCAAGATAATCTATATGCACAATGTAGTCAGTTCAAGTGGTTGTATAAAATATAAATGCCCCTTTAAAAAGATATTTTACAGTGTTATGTACAATTGCTTGGTTTTGATGTCTGGGCTCTGACAAATGTAGATTGTATAGTGGAAGTGGAACTGTATGATAGAACATGATCCTAAGAAAACAAAATTAATATGTATATTTTTCTGAAGAAAGACAGATATTAAAAATTGTGAAATTTTAATTTTAATCCAAAAACATATTAAAAACATATTTTACTCCCTTCTCCACACCCTTTAACCTTTTTGAATGAATGACTGCTCCACTGCTTTAAACTTTTATTAATAAAAATCCTCTATGCTTAATTATGTTATTATGCCATATGATAGATAACATTTAGGAATTACCAGAAATGGCATTTAGAACACACAGCCAAATGTTAAGTTAAATATATTCATTAATATGCTACAACTCAAAGACAAAATAAAATCCATTTTCATTCAACAAGAAATTAACTTGTTTTTTCCTACCTGGACTACAGTTTGTCATATAGCATAAGTTTAACTTGTGGTAGGTCAAATAAAAGTAAAATAATGGAAACATATAAAGAAATAACTGGCACCAAGTTGAAACAGAGTTATACGCATATATTTTAAACAATTTCAAAGTGGTAATTTTCTCTTCCCAAACATCTGTCATCAACATTTTTAGGAGGAATTCCTAAAAGAAAATCTGCTGGCTGTGAGAAAGGGAGGGGTAAAATCTTGCCATTACATTGAAATTAGAGTTATTTATATATAAAAATAAATGTTATGTTCTCATAAGAGCATTAGACAATTATATCTGTGCTTAACAAAACATTGGTCATTCAAGACTACAATAATTAATATTTAAAGGCTTTCAGATTACCAGAATGTACAGAAGAAAATTAATACAAAAATGTAGTTGAAGGGAAATAAGACTGAAAATATTGATTTCTCTATTTGAATAAAAATACTAAGTATTTAAAACTGAGAAATACTATCACGGAATGTGCCTGGAAAACAAGGTCCATAACTGCTGAACTGGAAAGTGGAAGAAAGATTTAACAATTTGTACCGTATATTTTGTTAAATATAAACATTTGTTATTTGTACATAAAACTGTTTCCCAAAACTATTTATAAGTAATTTAGTTGCATTGAAAATCAATTTAATTTTTCATATCTGCCAAGACATTAACTTCCTTTAGTTTTCAATCAGCTTTCCCTAGTGCAGGTTTAGTTAACTGTTCTGCCAAGTGGATTATTTCAAAAGTGTGTCCCCAACCCCATCACCTATAGCACAAAATGTACAGAGTGCTCAAGTATGGACTGTAGTTTATACTTCTTTCAAAGACCAATCGGAAGGAAAGGCTTTCAGGTTGCAAGAACTCCTTCACCACTTGTCCTACGTGCTTAAAAAGGAGATTAGGCATGGCTTGCATTGGTCAAATGCCACAGTTCTGACACATCTTCCACCACAGGTCTTTCCTACAGGGTAGGTTTTCCCTTCTGCATGCCAAGTGCTTCCATGAATTAGATACTTCCCAGCAATAAAGACTTGTCAGCCCATTTCTGCACCGGACTGCTTCATCCTGCAGCTTTATGTTTTCCTCCACAGCATCCACAGATTTCGCCACAGTGGTGGCACGCTCTCAGCGGGAGGTAGCAGCACATACATGGCGCAATGAATGACAGAGTGACGAGGGCGAGCCATCGCAGGCAAAACTTGTCGTCACTCGTGTCACAGGAGCAAGGGTCAGAGAAATCGCCTTCGGAGTCTGACATGCAGTGGTAGAGCATGCTCTCAGCACAAAGCATGCAGCTAACTTGGTATATGCATCTTCTAATCGGGTCTGGAGCATCTTGGCACTTCCCCCGGCCATTCTCTTCATGGTTAAACCTTTCTTGACAGTATATGCAGCGAGAGCGTTCACCATCCTCTTTCCTTTTTTTGGATTTTTTCAATTTGATAGAAGGAGGCTGTGTTTTGAGTACCACAGAACTCTTAGAATCTTTTAGGGAATTCAGTTTAGGTCCATCTCCGGATGGGTAGAGATAGTCCAATTTTTTATGGTCTGCTTTAGGGCAGTGCAGTGAGGGATCTATTTCATCCCTATCCAAGTCATTTTTCCACATATCAGGATGCCGATAGTCTGCATAGCGACGTATTAGAATATCACGAGGGTTTATCCGAACAATTTCTTCTTCGTCCTGAAAAGTGATGCTCCTGACTGGTTTCTGGGGTATCTACAAAAGAGAGGACAGAAGGGAAAAGAGAGCCCTTTAATATTACACTTAACCATATTGATGATTGAGTGCATTACTTCAAACAAGCAAAGTATCAAGTCATAACACCTGATGTTTCAGGAGAATCATTTTTCTTTAACTGCACAATTTATTGAATATATCTGTCATATTTAATGTTTTTTCAATAGTCCAAATAACCAAGCACTGCAGTGCTGATAATCCTTATATTAAGTTCACATTCACTAACACACAAAACATTTAAAAATAAAGGACATGTCTAAATATTATAAATTAACAAGGTGATTATTCCAAAGCACATTTTTTAATGTTCATGTCAATCACTTGAAGGCATCTAAAAATTAGACTGGGATCACATCAAGATTTGGATGATATGCAGTTCTAACATTATTTTAAACTGAAGGAGACAGTGGAACCCCCTCTGTGAATATCTGGAAACAGGAATGTAAAAAAGAAGGGTGAATAATATGAAGCTTAATCAAGCCAAGATCTCTGCAGATAATAATTTACATTTATACCTTATGAATTTCATTTCTTTTAAAAGCCCAAATATGCAACTGGCAAGTGTTCCTGGACTTGGCTCTTTTTGTTGTAAGAGGAAGCATCATCAATGCCATTTATCAGCTTGGACTCTTTGCCAAATGTAGTCTTATTTAATGAATTTAATTGCATTGGTGACACAAATTCTGGTCACATCCCAGCTGATTTACAGTAATACACTGTATATGAGGCTATCCTTTAAAAAAGTGTATAAATTTCAACTTTGTATGTGTTTGTGTGTATGTATTTCTGTTGTAATTATATAGATAACCGATTCATGTCTAGAGCCAATCCATCATATTGGTATTGACAATCTGAAAATAAGCTTATATACAAGACCCAAGATCCTACTTTCCAATCCATCTGTGAAAGTCATCAGGTTGAGTGTTGAGCACATAGCAATTTTTGCTGTGATAATCCTGAAATGACCTTTCACTCCACCTATCCAGAAATCCACATGGTTTCTCTCTTGCTTTTTAAGTACAGCTCTGCATTCCAATGATTTTATTATTATATTCAATAATTATTTTATCTACTGCTGTTGTTTTGAGGATATTAACTCTTTTTTCTGCTATATTCTTTTCAACAGGAACAGAAATCTGTTCAATAAATAACAGTAAACATAAATGCAAATTCAGTAACTGTGTGTACACAGCATATTTATTTATTTAAGAAAATGTATGTAGCTGCCCATATAAACTCTCATGAGTCTGGGCAGCTTACAAAGATAAAAACCTATCATAAAAAACAATAAAAAGCAATACCCCCTCCCCCAGCAACAACAATCCATCAATTATCAGTCTAATTAACTATACATATCATTTAGACATAGGCAACCAGAATTTAATAATAAAGGCAGAATCCAGTTTTGTGAGAGTGAAAGCTGCAAATCTGTATTTCATTTCCACCCACCCTATCAATCTTGTGCATGCTCAATATCTGCGGAATAAAAACTGTCAGTAAAAACTAATTCAGTAAAAGAAACCATTTAATTTTGCTTGAAGTCCACAATTTTGAAGCACACAATTCTCAAACAGAAGAGGATTCAGAAGGGGTTTTTTCCAGTTTGATCTCTTCCTAAATTCATAGCACTACAATTTCAAACATCTACTGCTAAATTAGGAAGGTTGAAAGAAAGAATTTGGTTTTAAGTGATTCATGTTGAGCTAAGCCTAGAACGTTCCTTGTGAACATGAACTTTAAATCATGTTACAGAGGTAAGGTTTGGTACAGGTGCAGAAGTAAAAGTAACCTTACAGTTCAGGCCTGAATTATTTCAAAATACTTTTAGAAGGGAAAAAAACCCCTTGATTACTTGAAGTACTTGCTTAATAAATACATTAACACTTGTGGTAGGAACTGTAGCCAGGACCAAAGAAGTTGTTCACTTTGCTGGCATCCAATGGAAATCCACAAAACCGAGACAGAAATAACTTTTCCATAGCCTTCTAAAGGATTGGCTGGTGATGACAGAAGCATCTTTCACTAAGTAAGGTTGCTATAATGTTTTAGTTTATAAGCAAAGATTAAAAAGCAAATAGCAGTCTTCCATCCCTGCCAAAGGCAAAGACAAGATGCTCTATTATAGGGCAGAGCAACCTTATGTTGGAATATTTGAGATTCACTATGACTTACTTGGATCAAACTAATGAAAATAACTCTTGCCAAATGTTCAAACTCTCTACATAATGAGCAAGCTAAATTTGGAATTCTTTGGAATCCAAGTCAAGTTCCATTCTCAATTAAAGCAGGGCATGCAAATCAAAATTTTTGTTACAGATGTTTCTGAATTTTAATTACAAAGTAGTTCAGTCATTACTATGGAAAATCAGTGTGCATAGTAACAAAAGGATCGTTTGATTCATGGATGGAAACTGGCTTACAGTACAATGCTGTTCAGAATCATATAGCCAGCATAAGTTTGGACAAACACAACAGGTATTTGTTCAAACATTTATAGAAGTATGATTTTTGACCCAAGAACATAGCTTGTCTAGATTTGAATAAACTCAATCAGAAAAAAACAATGTGTGAGATACTTCCACCATGCTTCAGCACAAGCAGATGCAAAAGAAATGAAACACAGTACCAGAGGTGGTATTCAGCAGATTCTGACCAGTTCTGGAGAACTGGTAGTGGAAATTTTGAGTAGTATGAAGAACCGGCAAATACCACCTCTGACTGGCCCTGCCCCCATCTATTCTTTGCCTCCCGAGTCGCAGCTGATCGGCTAGGTCTTCTTTTGTTGCCCTGCACAGGAGAACGGAGCTGGAAAGCAGGTTAGTGGGTCGGGTGGGAATGGAGATTTTACAATATCCTTCCCCTGCCAGGCCCACCAAGCCACGCCCACAGAACCGGTAGTAAAAAAATTTTTTGAATCCCACCACTGCACAGTACCACTACAGAAATATATACTTATTTTAAAGACTTATTTTATCAGGGATTTTTTTGGCACTGAAAAAGACTTAAAACCAAGCATTTCAGTTCTCTCAGACTAAAATCAAAGTTTACATAAAAACCATGAATTTCATGACTTGTTAGTAACTCTAAATGGTTGCTGAGCATGACATTGGTGAGATGACAGCTAGTTGACGGTAAGATAAAGGTAAACATGAGGGTTTCCTCTTTCAGTCAAATCTGACTTTAGGGGGCGGAGCTCATCTCCATTTCTTAGCTGAGGGAGCCAGCTTTGTCCAAAGACACTTCCATGGTCATGTGCCCAGCATGATTACATGCCGAGGTACACAAAATACTGTTACCTTCCCATCTAAGTGGTACCTAGCTATCTACTCACATTTGCATTCTTTTGAATTGTTTAGGTGGGCAGGAGCTGGGACAGATAATGGGAGCTCACTCTGTCATGTCTTGAACTAGTTGTCCACTTCCCAGCTTACAAGCTCAACGTCTTTAACCACTGAGCCATCACACCCCCACAGCGGGGGGCGGGGAGGTGAAGGTGAGGGACAAAGCAATGAATTTCTGTCATAGAACATGGGTAGAAATATCTTCAATGCATCAATTAACTATGCAAACCAGAGAAGCGACTTCAAAGCACCTGGTTCTGCTGTTAATCAAGCAACAGTTACTCATTATGGCCATAGCGAGAATTATGATTTGTTTGAAAGCAGAAACTTCCAGTCTCTTTTGTGACATTTCACATCATTGCAGGGAAACCTCTATTCCATTATATCTGAACTGGAGCAGTGATATTTGTAGACAAAATTCTGGTAGCCCTTCAGAGGTATCTCTTGACACATTCAATATACAAGTTGCTTTTCAAAGATTACCTGGTTTGGCTGGTTGTGGAAGTACAATCTTCTGGTGTTCAAATCTTCAAAGACTGAGGGTCTTATGCATAAGGTTTTGTGAGGATCATTGCTTGCTAGAGATTCATGTTGGAAAATCGGATCTTTCATTAGCAAACTTGATGTATTTTCTGGAATTGCCTGGAAAAGATTATATATTAAAATACATAATTAGGGATTTTTCCCCCTTTGCTTCTCCTATATAAAATTAAACCCACTGCAATGTTGTTTAGAACTTCAGTTAGTAAGCTGCATATGATACTCAAAGTACCCATTTCATACATAATTAAAAATGCATCACAGATATTATTTTAAATAAATGGAGGTAGCATTAATGAATACTCTGGAAGTCCTTTGTCACCCAAAGCAATGAAAGAGGAAGTAAAGAAGAAGACAGATTAATTTGAGGATATCACTCCTTAAAGGTACTTGCTCAGTGGACATATTTTATCAGAATGCAGGAAAGGAAGCAATCATCCAGATCTACAAACATCACGGCCACACAATATGGGTATATGACCATACAATTGTTCTTATATTTATCACATAGAAAACTGCTCTAGATCTAAATGAGTATTAATCATTTTCCCAAGCACTATGACTGTTTTGCTTGACAAATCAAGAATATCAATCAAGAATTTTCCTTGTTCTTGTAGCCAGTAGTAGAATAGAACAATGTAGTTAAGAAGTCTCAGTTCTGCAGAACAGAGAGTAGAGATCTATAAGTACAACAAACATTTCCATAATAACTATTGTAACTCCATAAAAAAGTGGGACAAGAGACAGTTTTAGGAATTTAGGCTACTTTCAGATAAATGCCTTAATCATGCCTTAATATATAAGACATCACTTGGCAAAGTCCATCTTGAAAGAATATTGTATACTAGCCAGCACTTCCATAAAAATGAGACATTTTCAGTTATTATAATAATCTGGAGTAAAGTGTTTATTGTTTGACCAGTAGCTTACTATGTCCTTTCTATGTTCTGAGAAAACTATTAATTCAAAGCTAATACTTTGAACAATTCAAAGTTGTCCAACATCCATATTACAGAATTGAACCAAACCTTTGCAATAAAATTTTTAGATGTCATTTAAGATAAAGAGCCAGTTTAAATCATCTCTTGACCACAAAACATGTTGGGTTCTCCCTCTCCCTCCCCCTCTCTCTCCCTCCCTCTCTCTTTTTAACACAATCTTCTTTGAAAAGAATAATTGATGTGGAAGATGAATTAGGGAACACCTCCTCCCATAATTCATTTTGAGGCTTCACACAGAAGTGGGATAAAAATATAATGCATATAAATAAATAGAACAAACACAATTCATTCCATGGACAGGGAGAATGTAATTTACTTTTGTTAAAACATGCATATATACATACTGACAACAGGAAAAAATAATGGAAAGGAAAAAAGTCAACAACATAGTCCAATAAAAGGGGGTAATCAAACATTATACAGATCATGGATATCTTATTTTGTCAATGAAGAATAGAGAAACATGGTTTCCAATTAACACTTCACAAAAAAAGAAAAGCCCATTCATTTAAAATGGGGCAGGGGACGAGACAGCAGTTTTCTCTCACATTTCCCCCCAAATTTGCTCCAAAACGCATGTGAACTTTCAGAATAGAGTTGAAAATGCCAGAATTTCAAGAAAAAATAAAGGAGAAGAACGATCCATTCAGAAAACAGAAGTCTTGTGATAGGCTGTGAACTCAAATTTTCCAAGGAAAATATCAATAACTGCTACCAAGCCAAGAGACCAAGAAACATAACAAAGGGATTTCTAGGACGCCACAGGTAGAAAAGTGCCAAGTTTAATACCGAGACCCTGTAAGCCTTAACCACCAAAAACAAAATTATTTGAAAGGGCTTTAGACATGGCGTAAAGATTCTTCGCTACATGTACAATGATGAATTTCTGAGACACTTCCAACTCTTTGTCTATTGAAGAATACATGGGTACCAAGTCTATATTTTATTACAGAGCTAGTGATATGAAAGCCACTTGTTTCATCAATT
Source organism: Naja naja (assembly GCA_009733165.1). Classification (NCBI taxonomy): domain Eukaryota; kingdom Metazoa; phylum Chordata; class Lepidosauria; order Squamata; family Elapidae; genus Naja; species Naja naja. The sequence continues at coordinate 307,258,929 of CM019148.1, forward strand.
ATCAAAATGTCTCTATAGCAGCATTCATATTGTTAACAGAGAAGTTATCCACATAAATTATCTATCAATTTCACCATGAGATGGGCTATTTTGCAGGGCTGTGGAATGCATTGATCAAAGCTGTACAGAAGCCTTTTCCCTATGCTCTGAGTGGGTGTATGCCCAAAGGACACTTCATTTGCAATTGCCACTGAAGTAAAGCTGCACAGATCTGAAAAATAGCTGCCATCAGGAAATAAATATTCAAGGAGTGGAACACTGCTCTATCTGCATTCTGGGAGAAGTTATATTTTCCCAGAATGCAGCTGTTGAAGGCTACTCTAACAGAGCCATTAAGATCAGGTAATCTGCATAGACAAAGGCAGACACTTTCTATCAAAAATTCAATTGCTTTAATCCAAAAAAATAATTTCTTTAAGGTCAAAACATTGTTGATTAAAAAAATCAGTACAAGTGAGGCTAAGACACAGTCCTATTTGTGGTGATAGTATATGTTAATGTCCAGTTGAAGGAAATCTAGCTGCATTTAGGATCTCATTACTAAAGTCAGTAGTTGTGCTCAATTCAGAGAGCATACACAGACATTACTCTACTTACAAACTTTTAATGATACAAACAAACCTGTCCCTAAATCCAACTTAGAAGGTCCTGGAAGTTGAGACAAGGATGCTACATATGAATGTTTGCTTGGTCTTGCAAACAAAATGGACTTACAAGCAGCTTCCTGAATGTAACCAGTTGAGTACTGTCTGTGCACTAAATTAGATAGATCCAGTTTATAAGCACTGGCCAATGTAAGCATTCCTGAGGTTCTGAGAACATACAGTATAGTTACCCTACACTGTGGCAACATATTGACCTATATGGCTTTAAGCATCAGGAAGAGCTACAGTAATGTAAAGTTATTTATTTACTCTCCATTTTAGGTTATTCTGAATTTGCATGGGTTCATTCCTTACAAAAACTTAATAAAACAGTAACAAAACAAAAAAATTAATCAGAAACATAATTCCAACAAGAGGCCCAACACAAGTTATTATAGTAAAAAAGCCAAAACAAACATTTTATAGTAAAAGAAATGAAAAAACCTCACTGCATTAAGATTCATTATGATCTCTATCTTACTATACACAAACACAGATATACAAATGCCTGATACTTTTCTACTGCCAAAGCAATTACACACCTATATTCAATATCCTTCAGTTGGAACACTGGCATAAACTACCCATTATCACCTGTAAAGGAACATATACCAATTTTTAATGCACAGCAGAAGCCTGGTTTGCTCTCAGCTGCTGGTATAATAATTACTGTTCTATGGTTGCTAAGACATACTTTGACTTTTTTCCAAGACTATTAAAACATTTCTGTGTGCACAAGCAAAAGGAAGTTGGATAAAAGTAATAAAATGATTCCAGCTGTAGCAGTCCAGCAGAACTCAAAGCTGGAAGACAGCTGCAGAGAAAATGAAAAACAGATTGGGATTTGCTCTTCTTCAAACCTCCTCTCCACACTTTTCCCAGGATGAAGCTTGGAGAACATTGTGCTCTTCTGCAAATCATGTTAAGGCAGTAATTTAAGAAGTGAAATGAAAATAAGGGATAACAGCACTGTACTCGTTTACCTTTTATAGGATCTTCTGCATTTTCTGAAAGCATTTTACTCATCAGCCCTCTTCTTTAGAACACATTTTAAAAAGATTAAGAACACAAACATCGAATTTGAAATCATCCTCGCTTTATGATTTCACAGACAGCAACAATTGCTTTTAATACCAACAACGGATTCTCTCCAATTAGTTGCATTCTTCTTGCCCTGCATCCTGAATAGCTTCAGAAGCAGCCTATGGTCTATGAAATATTTTATGTAGCCATTTAAAACAGAATGTTTCCCACATAAAGCATCTGCTAAAAGCATGAGTGAACCACAGATACAGCAGGTTTTTTCCCACAAATGCATGCACATTATCAAAGCTGCCATTTTTTGTCTACTTTATTTCCAATGATGTTCACTATGAGGTGCCTCGTGGACCACATCTAAGTACTTGAGTTTGTACTTGAGTTTGACACCCCTGGCCTGGGGTCTCTGTTGCTGATCAAATCAGTGAGAATCTCTTTACAGACATGACCAACTCTATTTTTATGCATAAGTTACCTCTCAATCAAACAGTAATACTTTAAGAGAGCACTCACATCAGATGCTTAAGAAGATTAAGCCAATTCCTTAGGAGAACAAGCAGAGTATGATGTCTTGCTGTTTTCTGGCATGCTCAAGAAAGAAAGCTGAAAATAGAAATTCTCCTGTCCCAACCACTAAAAGCCACACATGAAAACAGCCTTTATTTCACAACAGCTGGCCAGCATTTTATGATAGGGTTCATAAGTAACTCCCTTATCCAGATGTTGAGAGAACAGGGTTGCCTCTCCTGGGAATATGCCTTTAGCAGTACCCCTTTACTGTAGTTATAGAAAATCACTGTAGTTATAGAAAGTTTTATAAATCACAAACTGAGTTTACACAAATCCTCATATCTTTCTTCCCACAAACATGGATAGTGGGATTCATGAAGATGCAATCAAGTACTTAAGGAGAACAAATTTATTTGCTTTTCTTTTAGGTTAAGAATCACATTTTATAGTCAGTCTTATGAAAAGCTTCACTAAATCACCTCAAATTTATTGGATAAAAAGAGATTAAAAATGCCAGAACAATCCCCCTACTTTTGATTTCAATTCAATTTAATCAAACTATATATTTAAAATGATTTCTGAGTAAAATCCTACAGTGTATCCTTAGACCTATGTACATTTAAGAAATCACATGTTGAGACTTTCAGATACCAGATTCAAATGGTAGAAAGCACTCCTTCCAACCTTAAACCACTCAGCAGATTTTAGCTACATGTTTTTTTTAAGTGGGTTTCAAGTGTCCCATGTAAGGCTGCTAGCTGCAGATGTTTGAAACACAGAGAATGTAAAGAAACAAAGAAGAAATGATTTCCCAGATTCTCCACTGACAGAAGATCTGCTTTTAATTTTATTAGCCCTGAAGATCCTATCTACTGGAACATCATTTCTTTAGCAGTATGCTCCTTTGGGAACTTCTGTTCTTGCAAGTGTGACTTGCCAGAAGTAGTTTACAGAGGCCTTGCCATCAGGAAACCCACATCTCCCTTGGCTTTGTGAACTGGAGAAAATTTTTACCCTATGAAGATTGTTTGATTATTGTTTGAGGCAGGATAAAAATCCAACAGTGGTTATCAAAATAGTCTACAATTTACTATTTACCAACCCTAATATTTTTTTCTTAATACTTTTTTCTAATTTAACCTTCCCCCAACAATATGTGCATTCCAAATTGGGCTGTCTGACAGTAACAGCCCACGTACTGACAGTAACTGTATTACCTGGATATTTTTAAATACAGGTAGTCCTCGACTTACAACAGTTCATTTAGTGACCATTCAAAGTTACAATGGCACTGAAAAATGTGACTCATGACTGTCTTTCACACTTACGGCCGTTGTGGCATCCCCATGGTCACATGATCAAACTTCAAATGCTTTGGCATAGAACTCATATTTATGACCGCTATAGTGCCCTGGAATCATGTGATCACTGTTTGTGACCTTCTGACAAACAAAGTCAATGGCCGTCAGGTTCACTTAACAACTGTGTTACTAATGTAACAACTGCAGAGATTCACTTAACAACTGTGGCAAGAAAGGTGGTGAAATGGGACAAAATCCACTTAACAAATGCCTCACTTAACAGAAATTTTGGGTTCAACTGTGGTTATAAGTCAAGAACTACCTATAACCAATCCAAAACTGATTTTGGTTTTCCAGCTACACATTATTTCAATAGCTCAGTCATTTTCTAATCAACTAAGATTCCTGGTTCTTTATTTAGTTACTTCCAGCTGAATTCTCAGCCAAAAACAAAAATGTCTCTTATCATTTCAAGTTCATAGCCTTCTACTTGGCAGGACTTCATTTCATTCCATTTCTATTACTCTGATTCCAGTTCTTCCTGTGCAACTTCCTGGTCCTTCTTCTGTACTCATAATACCTTCCAAATTAGTGTTATCTATTTCAAGACTCAGACTTCCTTTCTAAAACAAATACTTCAACATTATTAAATTAAAACAAGCTTGATCAATTAGTGCTTCCTTCCAACTCAATGTTTCTGTTTAATGCAATGCTTTATCAAAATAATTGTAACTTAATGACTTGAAGTATTCCTACTGCTATACAACTTGTTCATTTTAAATATTATTTTGTTTTGTGGTTTTGTTCTGTATACATTCTTTTATTACAATCCAAATCTCTTTGAGCAGTCTCTCAAAAGACTGCTGCGTTGTATTTCCTTCTACATTTTAGTATCTGCATACGATAACCAAAATATGTATACTTTATTTGAACACTGGTACAAAGTAATTGATTTTCAGATAACAGATAAGTCATGCTATGCTCTTGAATTCACTTATCTGTCAAAGGTTTGACATACATATACAAAGAGAAGACATAAAGGTGGGATTAAAATTGTTTTACCACCGGTTTGGTGGGTATGGCTTGATGGGTGCAGCTTGGTGGGCGTGTTTTGCCTAAAGCCGACACACAGCTTTCTGCATACCAGCTGAGACCTGCAGCGCTAATCAGCTGAGAGGATAAAGAAAAGCACAGGGGCAGGTGGGAGGACTAATCCTGTGCTTTTCTCTTCTTTTTCCTCTCAGCTGAGGAGGATTCTTTTCCTCCTCTCAGCTGATCCTTGGCTTTTTTTTACTACCGGTTCGCTGAACTGGTTCAAACCAGTAGCATACCATCACTGATAAGGGTGCTGTACTCTTCAAAATATAGACAACCAAATTATGTTTCCAAGTTTGCACTTCTCTTTATATATAAAACATAGTGGAAAAAAACAACATTCTGAGTCTCTAAAGGCTGCAGAAAACATGAACAGTAAGGGCATAATATCATTTAAATGGGTGGTCAAAATATTTGGCACTACTTACACTGTGAGATGTTACAGTTCAAAGAGGCCTACAGATTCATCCCTCCCCATTTCCCCCATCAGGAAGTAATCACCCAATAATTTTGAAGCAATTAAGGTGTGATTGTTGTCTTAACATCTTCCCAGAGCTTTAAAATACATTTTTCCTCCTTATTTTTTTAACACCTCCGCCCCATGAGACGAATTATAACTATGAATATTTTGTTCCTGAATTTCAGCAGAATATCTGGAAGGCACAAAATGGTTGTGACCTCTGGCTCTTGAGTCAATGCAATGAAAATGCAGTCATAAGTTATCTTACCAGGAAGTTAATGTGATTGCTTCTTTATAAAGGTTTGCCCTGCAAATACATGTGATCTATTGGTGAACTATGAACACACACACACACACACCCTTCGGGGTTAGTCCAATACTCTAATCCATATTCAGACGTCTATTTTAGAACTAATGAAAAATCAATAAATCCACCAACCCTGAAAGCCTGGATTCAAGTGAAAACCATGGAACAAATTCCATTAGACCAATTTAAACATTCAAACTAGAATACATTTAAAGGTTCACCACATTATGAAAAAGATGTTGAGACTCTAGAAAAAGTCCAGAGAAGAGCAACCTGGATGATTAGGGGACTGGAGACTAAAACATATGAAGAATGGTTACAGGAACTGGGCTTGGCTAGTCTAGTAAAGAGAAGGACCAGGAGAGACATGATAGCAGTCTTCCAATATTTGAGGGGCTGCCACAGAGAGGAAAGGGTCAAGCTATTTTCTAAAGTGCCTGTAGGCCAGACAAGGAATAATGGATGGAAACTGAACAAGGAGAGATTTAACCTGGAAATAAGGAGAAACTTTCTGTCAGGGAGAACAATCAACCAATGGAACAGCTTGCCCTCGGAAGTTGTGGGAGCGCCATCACTTGAGACTTTCAAGAAGAGATTGGACTGCCATTTGTCAGAAATGGTGTAGGGTCTCCCGCTTGGGTGGGGGGTTGAACTAGATGACCTACAAGATCCCTTCCAACTGTGATTATGTTATCTGTGACAATACAGACATTCACTGCCTTTTGCAAAGCTGCAGACTTCTTTTCCTTTTCAGATAACTTCATCTCTATAGTTATACTTGGTGAACTGTAAAATCATCCATGTTGGACACACTACTTTGAAAACATGATTTAAAACGTTTGTTTACTTGCCTGAAACATGCATTTCCTTTCCAAATATCACCAGTAAGAAAGTTTTAAATTTGGAAATAAGCTTCAGTTTGTTACCAAGCTTGCTATGAAAGTTTGTTCTAAGTTACTGGCTTTGTCTTTGTTCTAATAACTGCCAATTTTTTTGCTTACTTAACATTAGCTGTTTGTTGCTTTTTGGAAGAAGGTACATTCATCAAAGATTCACTATTTGAGGGTTTTTTTCCTCTTGATATCATATATGCAAACAGGAAAGCAGATAAAAAGTTCAGGGTATTTATTAAAAGAAAAGGTTGATCTCTTTTGTTGTGTGTGTGTGTGTGTTTGGCCTCATGACTTATATTCTGTATTCCAAACCAGAATGACTAGTTTGGGTAAGGAAATGTATCTGCAACTAACAAGGAAACCTCTCTTGACACAAGTCAGGCTCCTGCCTTACCAAAATTAATCAATGTATTCTAAAAATGGGGAAACAAGTACTAAAAAGCACCAGTATCATTTTTATTTATAAGATTTGTAGAGATATTCCACATTCACTTTTTGAATAGTAAAAATGGTGGCTGACAGTAGCCTGGTTTTGAAGGATGCTTACCTATTGAGAAAAAAAATGCAAAGTGGATGTATTAACATTCTAGAAATTTTAAAAGAGATGGCAGAAGCAATTCTCTGTGGATATATGCAACTTGCTTTCAAAAACCCAAACATGTCACAAGATTCCAGTGTTTATTGAGGAAATAAGAGAGAGCTACAGGTGATCCTCAGTGCTTCAGGATCTTGGAGAAATTTTGCATTGCCCAGAATGGTAAGAACATAAAGACAAATTACGCTCAATTATCACACTAGTATACATTCAGTTCATACAATAAGAGTAGAAGGAAGAGATAGCCCTCCGTGGTAGCAGGTGTCAGCAGTAAATCTAATCTCTCCAGAAATGTTAAATGCTTTCTCAGGAATTGGTTTGCTCAACAGAAAGCTACACAGACATAACTTAGCTGGATTCTTTTCTTTACAGCAGGAAACAATAAAGTTGTATACACAAAGATTTGTCCACTACAGGCTTCATATGGGTCACTGCTCCAGGGTTTAAATTAAAGAGCTTTTCCAACCATGTTTCCCAGTCAGATTCTCTTGATGGTTTTGGAAAGGATGATTGTTTTCCTTAATGAAATCCATAAACTTTATTCTGTACATTCCTAATTTTTAATCAAATTCTGGCAAGTTTAAAAAAACAAGAGTTTAATGTTACTTTTGCTCTCAGATAATCCTGACTATTGGTAGTACCATTTCAGAATGAAGTTGGGACACAAGTATATGGAAATTTAAAAAAAAGCTTTTCTGAATACAGATAGTCCTCAACTTACAACAGTTTATTTAATGACTTCAAAGTTACAATGGCTCTGAAAAAAGTGACTTTTGACCATTTTTCTCACTTATGACAGATGCATTATCCCCACAGTCAGGTGAATTACAGCCAGATGCTTGACAACTGGTTCATATTTCTGATGGTTGCAGCGTCCAGGGGTCATGTGATCGTCTTTTGCGACCTTCTGACAAGCCAAGTCAATGGGCAAGCCATATTCACTTAACAACGGTGTTACTAATTTAACAAGTGCGGTATTCACTTAACAAAAATGGCAAGAACAGTCTTAAAATGGGGTGGGGGAACCCATTTAACAAATTTATCACTTAGTAACATAAATTCTGGGCTCCATTGTGATCGTAAGTTGAGGACTACCTGCATTCAGAACAAGTACATTAGGAAGCTTAGGCTGAACCAGGCACAGCTTTTACAATGTTGTTTTTGTAAATTCCTGACTGACAGCAATCTGCTTTGATAGGAGGGCACCCAGCAGACATTTAGAAGCAGAAACACAGCTGCTTTGGGGCTAAACCCTAATACTGAAAACACAATATCTGGTAATCTTGCCTTGTTAAATCCTGTATTTCTCCCGCATCCATAACCATATGTTACTACTAACACAGTTTCAGCATCTTTTCTGTCAATGAATCATTTCTTTTCAGGGATTAGAAAAGTTAATAATTAGCTTATAGAGCCTGCCACTCGTGTGTCTGCAAAACCATGCTGATTCATTAACAGCTTTCCTTGGGACAGGTAATAGTTGTGCAGTCCTAAGAGTAAGAGATGTCCACCAGCCTTTCTCAAGGCAAGACTCTCCCAAAACTAGCTACCCACGGATAAAAATGTAAGCATGTCTTTTAGATTAAGAGTTATTGTAATTTCAGCCAACATAATTAACATAATGGACTGGGAAACACTTACTGGAAAGCCATCTGCAGGCACTTCGATTTCATCATGTGAGGTCAAACAACCTATAGTGAAAGACACAAACATACAATTTTAACCTGCTTTTATTTGTTTTCCAGAGTTTCTCACTAACCATAGCACAACAATGTTATAAAGAAAAATATTTATATCATCATAATACAGGATATAATAAAACACATGATGTGAGGAAACACTTTAGACAGTGGCATATTTTGTTCCCATATCCCTTTCCTGCTAGAAAACAGGAATACATCTATTTTAATACACTGATTTTGAATGGTGATTGCTCTGTTCCCAGAAGTCCCACTTTGAGGCCAAGAGGTAGTACACATTACAAAGTTTGAAACAAGGACCAAAGCACATCAGATGCCATGGTATGTTTACAAACTGGTTCTCATGTAGAATATGGGCATTGCTCTATTTCGAAGAAGGGGCCGGTGAGAACTAAGTACTTTTGAAGTGAAGTAAAGCTTTGGCGACTACAGGAAGTTGCAAAGTTTTTTTTCCTTCCAAATAAGATCTGGATTTTATTATTGTTAAACATAGTGCTCTTTTTTAATTAAAGACTTAAGTTAGCATTTTCTTTTGCATAAGTACACATATATACCAGTGATATACATTTTGGCTTTCATTCTTTAAAACTGGCAGTACGTGGGTTAGTGAGAGCAGATGAAATGAACAACTAAAAAGAAAAAAAGGGAGGCGTAAGCTTTTTAAACAAAACAATCCCTGAATAATGCATACCTTGAGATATATCTTCAACAGCCCTACGAATTCCTCTATCAAATGCTCTTGCATCAGCAGGACTTTGAAATGTGAGGCCAAATTTTTTTTCATCAATCTTCCAGTGGTGAAAAGTTGGCGTGACCTTATTGTAAATAAGCTCCTTCTTTAACGTACACTCCAAAACCACCTGAAAAGAAACCAAGTTAAAAGAAGAGGTTACTATAAAGGACTTGTGTGTGTTTATATATTTAAACAATTTTTGTACTATCAAATCTTTTCACAGAAAAAAAATGGAAACAAGTCACAGCATAAAAGACCTAATTACTAAACTATACAATGTAAATATAATCAAAGCTGTAAAAGCTAGCACCAAGTGCCCATCAGTTTAATAACCTATTCCACATATCCCAAAAATTAATTAATGTGAAATCAATAACAGAAACATTTACACAAATAAAAAAGAAGCTGTATAAATGGGAACCATTGTCAAGATATCCCTGGTTTTTCATCCCTGCCAGCAAGTTTGGCTGTACCTGAACCGAAGCGCAATTGTCTGTAAAGTGAACTGATTCTGGACTATTCAGGTATGTAATAAACAAGTAACTAAACAGTATTTGAAAGTGACAGCTTTCACAAGTGATACAATATTGGAATAGATTGCTTGATATGCCCATGCAATATCCCTGCTTTGCAAGCTGCATTAGTGGCCAGTTTGACCCAAGAAGGCTGTTTGCATATTTATTTGTAACCTACTTTTATTATTTTTGCAAACAAACTCAAGGCAGCAAACATATCCAACACACCTTCCTCCTCTTATTTTCCACACGACAGCCCTGTCGGGTGGTTTGGGTTGAGAGAGAGAGAGAGAGGGAGAGAGACTGACCCAAAGTCACTCTGCAGGTTTTCATGGCTCAGTTGGGACCAGAAGTCACAGTTTCCCTGGTACCCTAACTACTAGACCAAACTGGTTCTAGGCAACTGACTAATCTTGTGTTTTGGTTTGTGGCACCTGCCTTTTGGAATGAAATTCCTAATGATATGTGGGTGGCTCCCACCTGAATGGTGTCCTGGTTCCCCTCCTAGGCCTTTGGCTAAAGTGGTTTGAAGCCACTGCTAGGGATATATGTTTTATGTATTGATTGGATCTGCCATTTGTTTACTGTTTTATGTAGATGGTTATTGTTACATTGTCTTGTACTATGAGACACCCAGATTCAGTCTGGAGTTGGGTGGTAGTCTCAACTGAATGAACGAATGAATGAATGAACCACAAACATTCTTCCCTGGCTGTCCAAACCTAATTTGGATGTGACTAGGATATCAGTAACTAAGACTGATTATATTATAGTGGTTAAGAACCAGGATCAGAAAGAACCAGATTGTAGTCTACTCTTACCAACAGAAGTCTATTTGATGGCTTTGGGCCAGTCACTGTGGAAATATAGGAAAAGGGAAAACTATATATGTTACCTTGAGCTCCTGAATTAAACGCACAATAGAAATACAAGTAGTCCTCATCTTATCAGCACCAGAATCTTGATCATGGAGTGAAGCAATAGTTAAACAAAATGTCATATGATTGCTTTGTTCAAAAACCACAAACTCAGCACTTCCGATTGTGTCCACTAAGCGAAATCCCAAGTATTAAGTGGGCAGAATGAAAGCTGCCTGCAGAAGGATTTCAACTCCATCCTCCGGTAGGCAGCTCTTTGAGAATGAAAAGACTGTTGCAGGGGTTCAGATCATTGTAATTTCAGACTGTTGATTGTAAGTCAAGGACTACCTGTAGCATAAATAATTCTAAATACATATCTGGTTGGCCTTTATTGAAAGAAAACCCTTGATTTGATAGGGCTTTGCTGTCTAATATCTGTTAATGTTCTTAATGCTGTATATTAAAACATTTTCTCCCTAAGAAAATAATTTCACAAAAATCAGTATATGAATGTATTCTATTTATTTAAACAAATCCAGGTTTTCTACTTCTTTTCTGTATCTATGCAAACAAATGGGGATTTCTTTATTATGGACCTGTGATGTAGTTGCTTTAAGGAGCTGTAGACAGATGTTATATTTATGCCCTTACACATAGTGAACACCATTTCAGAATCAAATCCAAACCGTTTTACAGCCATAGTCAATTTCCATCAACTCCTTTTGTTTCATGCTGTTCTGTTTCCATGCTGATTTTCTTTCCACAGAATGCTGTTACGTCCTCTTCAATTTTTGATTTAAAAAACCGCTCAAAATATGTGGATAGCATCCAGGACTAGCAATTACACAGGAAAAAAATGTGATGGTTTTTTCCTGATTAATCTATCTAACTTTTAGTTTCATTCATTGATATCCTCTCTTTCAAGAAGGAATACAAAGATTTCTTGCCCTAACCTATGTCACAGCCCTAACCTGTGACAGGATTACCCAAGTTTTTCTGTTCAGCTCAATATTTCCAATCTTTTTTCTCTCTCTTTTTTCCTTGCTAAAAATGATTGTGCTAAATTTCCATAGTCATTGAACACTAAATTATGGAAGAAGTATGATACCAAGCAATGACATTTTAAAAATTGTCTCTTTACTTCTTAAATTCCTATTCTGGAAGCCTTAATGTTACAAGTTTCAAAAGCCTTTTTCATTGTCTGAACATGCTATTCTGCATTGATTAAACAAAGGCAACAGAGAATAAGATATGCAACAGGCAACAAACCAACTCATTATAAAACTGGAAAGCAAAGTAAGTATCACTTTAAAAGCAATAGCATTTGACAATCTAAAATACTGCAACCTGCATGCCTGCTTAATGCTTCATATAAAAGGAACTATCAGGCAATGTTTACATAGCTTAAAACAGCAGCAGACCTGTCCAGGTTAGAGTGGAAGGTAATTGTTCAAACTAGACTGGCTGGAGCCAGATCTCAGAAGGGAAGTATAATGAAGGAGGAAGTGTGCAATTATGTCAAGGGTGCTTTGTGAAGAAAGAATGAAAAAAAAACTGCTTTGCATTCCAACAGAGGTCTAAACAAGCTGGGTAAACAAGTCCAGAAATAGTCTCTGTCATTCCAAAGTGAAACTCATTTCCTCAGTGCTATCGCTTTTCAAGATACCAGGAAGATTGTTTGTCAAAAACATGTCAAGCAAGTATTCTCATTCATGAAAGTACACCTAGTATTTTGCCACAAGTACTCTCAATTAAAGCAAAATAACTCAAAAGATTTTACTTGGATAAGACTTCTCTAATCTTGTGCTTTCTAGATGTGATGGAGTCACACCCGCAGAATTCTCTTCCCCTATCTAAATTCCAATGCATTGCTCTTTTGAACTGGACCTCTTTCTTGCTACCCAACCCAAACAGACAGGCAGCAAGTATACATCAAAGCACATCCTAATGTATGTTTGTTTCAAGTTAAGTTCTATTCTTGATTTCAGGAGTGAATTACAGCAAGAAAATATTTAATAATATAATGCCAAGTAGGTTTTAAACGTTCAAAAATCAAGTGAAGTACAATCCCTCCCTGTTGCCTTCCTTTTAAATTCATTCCAGTTTACTACCTGAGGTTTCAACTCATGGTTTTGAGCATCTTGACTTAAACTCCTGAACCTAGTGACCCGGATGGCCAGGAATTCTGAGATGGGAAGTTCAATGTATCTGGAGGGCTGGAAGAGACTGAGTCAACCAGTCAAAGAGGCTTTACAGGGCTGAAGAGCAGAAGTAGGATAAAATAAAGGTATGGAAACCAGTCCATCCACACTGAATGACAGGACAACTCCTAAAAAAAACCAAAGGCAGGGCTACCTAATGAATGTTTAAGTCTGACCTATAATTAGTGGTTTATGACAGCCTCCCCCCACCCCCCATGACAAATCAGCTATCTGCTGAATCTTTCTCCCATCTTTTTTCTCTCACTGGCTCTGGATCTCAGTGCTAATCAGAATTTCCTCTGATTGTTGTATTACCTTATGATTCTGTACATATATACACACAAGAACACATTGCAAAAGGAATAGCAGCAATGACAAGATAGTGGCCTTACTGGGAAGCAAGACTTTTTGCTAGCTCAATCTTAATTACTGTTTCAAAGAAGCTTTTACAAAACTTTTCTTATAATAGCGAACTGTTGATATATTACACTGAAAGAAAAAAGTTGTACTTGTTAAAATTGGTGAGAAATCATAAAAAGTACATTCTAGCTGCTCCAAACCTTTGAGTCCATGCCAAATATATACATGGCAATATATTTTCAGATAGGAGAATGATTATTGTTGCCGTCTTGTTCTCCATTTGTACACCTTTAATGATGGATAAAGACACACCTTACATAGAAGTACTGTAGATAGTGACTTTCCAATTCTGTCACTTTTTCCTTCCTCCACAACTAGCCAACAGTGGCCACATCATTTGGAAAAAGGGCATTGGTACTTACCTGATATGCCCGTTCTCTTTGAGCTGTGAAGAGCATCCAGTAGGTGCTTCAGTCTCTGCATGTGTAGGCTGGGCTTATTTTCTGGAACGCTCCTCCTCCTCCACGGGACCCCTCCCCAGTTTTGGCGAAGACGAGAGAACAAACCCCCTCACCCCCAACGCCGTAACAATTCGTTGGCGGAACAGGACCCCACCAGATGGAAAATGGGTGGCGCTGGATGCTCTTCAAGCTCAAAGAGAATGGGCGTGTCAGGTAAGTACCAGCGCCCTTTCTCCCATGAGCTGTTCAGAGCATCCAGTAGTGGGACATACCAAAGCTTGGCCTGTCCTACAGGAAGGACTCCGTCTGGCTTGGAATCCTCTCCTGGTCTCTGTGGACCCGTTGTAAAACTCTTCTGTCGAAGGAAGCCTCAGCAGATGCAAACACGTCAATTTTATAGTGCCTAATAAAGGGCGATGGAGAGGCCCAGGTTGCCGCTCGACAAATTTCTGTTATTGGCGCCTGAGTGACCCACGCTGCTGATGTTGCGGCGCTCCTGGTTGAATGAGCAGTTATGCCCTTGGCACCTGTAAGGATTGAGTCTGATACGTTTTAGCTATTGCGGTCTTTAGCCAACGGCCTATTATGGAAGATGAGACTTTGCAGCCTTGAGTGTGTGGCTGAAACGACACAAATAAAGCTTCCATTTTTCTGAAAGGTGCTGTGCGGTGAATATATATTTGCAATGCTCGCCTCACATCAAGCCGGTGCCATTGCAGTTCTACTGCGTGATTTGGTCTAGGACAAAAGTTAGGGAGTATCAGTTCTTGAGCTCTGTGGAAAGCCGAATTAATTTTGGGTATAAACGTAGGATCCGGACGAAGGACCACTCTGTCAGAATGGAAGACACGAATATCCTGCCTGATCGACAAGGCTGCCAGTTCCGAAATATGATGAGCAGAAGTTATTGCCACAAGCAAAACAATTTTGTATGTCAGAAATTGGAGACTCTAAGACCTCAAGGGTTCGAAGGGACCCTTGGTAAGTGCAACAAGGACCTTGTTAAGATTCCAAGTTGGATAACGGTGAACCACTGGCGGATGTAAGTTTGTGGCTCCCTGAAGAAAACTCCATATGCGTGGATGATGAGAGAGAGACGGGATACCCTCACAAGTGACAACTGATGACAAGGCCGCCACCTGTCTTTTCAATGTATTAGGAGATAGACCCTTGTCAAGACAGTCTTGTAAAAACTCTAGGATTTGAGTTGAGTTGGATCAATTTGAGACTTAGCACACCATTTGCAGAAACTGGACCACGTGGCATTGTAAGTGTGAGTTGCTGAGGGGCAGGGTGCCCTGAAATAGAATTCCCCCTTTTGTTTTTTGTTTTTATATATATATATAAATATATATGTAGGTCTTGAGGGTATTGCTTGTAAGATTGAGTACCCTGGCAATGTTTGAGAAATCTCATCCGTCATCTTCAGGCGAAATGAGATTTCGTTAAACGCTGCAAGGTATTCTCAATCTACACAGGACAAGACCTGAATACACCAATTCATACCTTTTACCGTGAAAATCATAAAATAAATATATATTTATATATATATCTGTCTATAATATGAGTCGTATCTCAATAATAAATTATTACTATTGTTTTATTAGTAGTAGTAATATTAATCATATTATTATTATTATTAATAGAGATAAGCACTATATATGTATATGTCTATCAGTAAAACAGTCAAATTTTCTGGATATTCCAAACAGCCAAATTAAGAACGCCTAACAGGCCAGAATAATTCACAGGCCTTCAACAGCTTCCATGCACAGGTGGACACTGGCCTGGGTGCTCGCTATTGTGCCACTGGGTAGATAGAGCTGTGAGGGTTAAGCCAACAATTTATATAATAAATGGCTTCGAATATGAGTTAATGAGTTAAAACGAGGGTACAATAATAATTCCCTGGGGTTCTGGAATGGAAACCTCTACTGGGAAAATAAAACTACCACACACAGCCTGTGATGGTGCACACTCAGTGTGGCCACGCGGTCCACCTAAAGAACAACGCCATCCGGCCATTAACTTTTGGCGCACGCTGCCAGCAGCAATCTCCCGCCCTGAAAAGGACTCACCCCAGCTGGCTTCTCCTTTTGGCTAAATGGCGGAGGGGGAGAGAAAGAACTAGGCTTTCTACTAAGAACTAAGCCCTTCACCCCAAGGTGGTGTTCGAAGGGGGAAAAGGCGATACGACTCGGTTGACAAGCAAAAACCAAACGCCACGCCGTTGTTGCAAACGGCATGACTATCGCTTGGCAAGGGTAGGACTAGCAGTTGGGGGGCAATGAACGAAGCTGAAGCCTCCCTCCGCTTCAGGGGCACAAGTGGCACTTCCCGATGTTGCGATCTCTGACTGCCAGGTGGAAAGGGGCAGCGTCAGAAGATCGTAAGTTAATTTGGAGGCTATAGAGCCTTAGGGACAATTCGACAATCTCCAAATCTGAAACAAACTAATTCTCATGTTTCGGCCAAGGAAGAGAGAAAAGCACTGCCTATCCTTCTCGAGGCTGAGCCAAAACTGGAGAACGCTGAGGAGGAGTCCCGTGGAGGAGAAGGAGCATTCCAGAAAATAAACCCAGCCTAGACATGCAGAAATTGAAGCACCTCCCACTACTGGATGCTCTGAACAGCTCATGGGAGAACAGCAAATGTCTGTTGGTTTCCTGAACTGTATACTCAATTCTAGGTACAGAAGAAGTAACAAATAGCTGCTTCTCACTGAAAGCAAGCAAACTGCTTCACCAAATCTTCCCTTCCTTTCTTCTCCTATGGTTTGTTCTCTGGTAGTGGCTTCTCTTCTTTTCGTTCTCTGCTTTTTCTGACTTGATAGCTAAGGTAATATCTTTCCAAAGAAAAGAAATTATTTGAAATCCAGATTTCCCTTTTTCTTCAGGTAATAAAAGGGTCAATAAAAGATGGCAGCAGCAATGCCATTTGTTGAGTATATTGGAACAACAGTACTAAAGGCATTGCTTAGTTGGAAAGCCAGGGGTACAATGTGGTAAAATTTAAGACAGAAGATGAAAAGAGGAAGAAGCACAATAAGTAAAGTCATCAGTTTCAATGTGTATGTGTGTGTGTACCAAGTGGGATTATACTACTATATATAACTGGACAATACACTGAAACTCCTTCTCTCATCCATGTTAAATATTCTTCTTGATTTAGCTTATTCTAAGCAATTATTTCACTATTCCCATGCTACACTTTACCAACATTATTTAACTCGAACAATTTGCTTCAGGTTCTAAAATGACACTTTTGAAGATATTCAAGTATAAATTCTTATCAACTTTTTGCTGGTGGCAACATTATGCAAAACTGTAAAGGGCAATCATGGAACAGGTTCCTTACAACGTAAGAAACTCTAACTAACCCTTGGATTGAAAGTTGTTACAAAAGGGCAGAAAAGTAGGCATCAAAAAATGTGAAATATAAGAAAAGGACCCGGATCTAAATTTGCAACCCCACTCTCTATCAATGGCTTTATATATCCTTAAAAACCAACCTTGCTTCACCACATCTACAGACCACTTCATACATACATGATTTTAAAAATCAGCATACATTTAAATAGCAAATCAGATATTTAACACTAATGATTATGACTAAATCTTTATACATTCAAAGACTATATTATTTAGCAGCTGCTCTGTTGAGAGTAAGAATAAAGCAGACAATTTCACAAGCTCTACATTTCATTTAAATGGCAAAACAGGCACTCGGGGGCAGATATTACATGGATTATTATGTGCCAGCCTGATGGTTTCCCAGTTATGTGGGAGCTGCCTTTTTCTGAGTGCCTCTTGTATGGCTATAGGTAACATTTAAAGAAAGTAATCCATCTAAGAAGTTTCCAAATGCCAATTCCAGATCTTGGTCCCTGCCCTTCTGGCTGAGTTGTAACCTTAGTCTTATGTAAATGTAACTTTCATCAAGCTAGCGCTTGGTGTTTAAAGAGCTCTTTATTTATCAGCAATTCAGTGAATAGTTATATCCAGCTGCACCTATAAGCATGATAATGTGCAAGAAATGGATATCTGAATTATACTAATGAACACTTCTATACCAAACAGGAAACTAATAACCCATTTAGTTTGCTGATTTCCTGCAATTTATCATTTCATTTTTCTGTCAGAAGTCTATTTTAATTGGGGGAAAAAGATTTTTGTTGGTTGCAAAAGGATATGTATGGCAAAATGAAGAGATAAGGTCAGGAGTGAATGAGTTTGAATGAATGTAGATTAAATACAAAAGTAACTAGTATGAAAGAAGGACACTGAGATATTTTGGTCAGACAGAGAGCATTAAGCACATTACAAAGTCAATCTATGAAGGAAAGATAAAGAGAAAAAGAAACAGATCCTCAAAAAGAGACATGAAATTTAAAAAGCTAAAGGCAATGTATGAATTGGTACATGAAGCAGAAACAGAAAAAGTATTTAGTGGCATAGTGAATAATGTAATGTGCGCTAGATTTAATTAGATTTTATCTTATTTTAGTTCTGCTTCCAATTAATTTGCTTACTATTTCTTACACTTTTTCTATGATTTGTATAGTGATCCTTATCTTGAAATGGATTAGTGTAAAACAGTGTTTTTCAAACTTGGCAACTTTAAGATGTATGGACCTCAACTCCCAAATTTCCCCAGCCAACATGGAAGACCACAGTCTTAACATTTAACACTGCAATAAATTTAACAGTACCAACAATACATCTCTTTCAAATTTTGCAATCTTATTGTGATAATTATTACAAATCACTTTAAACCATTTTTAGGTGTCTCTAATGCATGAAATAGGAATATTCCATGGCTTTTTCAATTAACCATTTTTAATGCAATCCAACAGTATTCTCCAAATGATCAGAACATTTTATGAACTTTGAAATTTAAAACCATTTACTAAAATGTGTTTAGGTGTGTATATAAATGTGCACATATGTCTGTGTGGGTGCACATGCGTGCACACACACACGCACACACACTCACAAAGAGAAAAGAGTAGGGGAACAAACACACACTTATAAACAATAGGGTGTTGCAAATTGTTTCTTATGGAGTTACTTCCCTTTGACTTACAATTAATATCACAAAACAGACATAAAAATTATTTTTACCGTTTTATCTCTGAGACGCTCCCCATGTATAAGAAAATCAGCACAGCCACTTTCTTCTTGGTGAATGACTTTGAAAATGGTGACGCAGCTTAGTCCACCTCCTGCAAGTGGTAACCATCCACCACTTGAGTCATCACGGGTCATCACCACAGCTCGCACACGGGCATAACTATTACTGAAACAGATTAAGGATAAAGAAAAATAAGTTTTCTATTTTGGGAATGAATATGATTAAATTAAGTCAGTGCAATAGCCACATTAAATTATTCTAGCCATCTAGTTAATCATACAGTTTTCAAAAACACTTGATATCCCATGATTGTCAGCAGCATTGGGAATCTATTTGGTAATCTGAACTGATCACTGAAGGGCTGTGGTGGCACAGTGGTTAGAATGCAGTATTGTAGGCTAATTCTGCTGACTGCCAGCAGTTTGATCCATCATGGCTGACTCAGTCTTCCAGCCTTCCAAGATCTATAAAATGAGGGCCCAGATTGTTGAGGGCAATATGCTGACTCTGTTTTCCAATGTTTCTTATATGAAAATGGATCCAAGATAGACACTTTATTGCACAAGCAAGATCAAAACAGTTAACAAATCTTCTCTTTCCAAATTTACTAGACCACATTAGATGTGATAGTCTTGCATCAGCATGTGTAGCATGGCAATATTGGTCAGGGCTGGTAACCATGGCAACACATTATTTGATGCGGTTCTGTTTATATTCAGTGGTACATTCTCTAATTTGGTGAGAAAGGAGTGGATACACAACTTGCCACAAGAAAGCATCAACTAAGTAGGAGATAATCACAATGTTTGCTCACTTGCTTCCTGCAAAAAGTCACTTAACTGCCAGTAAATGCATACTTAATTTATCATCACTGCCTTTTTGGGATATGATGATGGAAAGTCAGCATCCAGTAGAAATTAAACAATAACAGGATTAATGTTGTATTCATCCTTTTGCACCCTGATATTTAAGTTGAAGCTTTTGGAGGAAGAGTTAAAAGATTTTGAAAGGGACATTTAGGGCATCCAAATGTAATCTAATTATAAAATACAGGGCATAAAGGACAGTTTTAAATTTCCTGTTTATCAGATGGGAAACAAAACTTTTAAAAAAGGACATTGATACATTTATTTAAAAGAAAGCAGTTAATATGCTTTTCACTAGTCTTTGGTACTAAAATGCCAAAAGATCAGGTAAGGGACCAAATTTATTAGATTTCAAGATGGAAGGCACAAGTACACAAGAACATACCATTTTAACGAAGAAAAATCTGAAATTAACACTATTCTTCTTTACTGTATTTGTACCAATCAGATTTATCTTTTCTTTAAGAACTTTACTGCACTGTTACTATGGATCCAATATAGTAAAAAATAATACAATGTGATAAACAAATTAGAACAACAAATACCTTACTATCAATAATACAACCAGAATCCAATTATTACCCACTCAAACATACTGGAAGGGCCCCATATAGTGTTTATTAGTATTTTTCGTAGATTAAAAGACTGGATTTAGCCAAGAACATCTACACAATTCCCATTACTAAAGTCAGTTGGAAAGCCAGCAGGAAGTTGCAAATTCATCAGAGGAACATATTCAAGATTACTTTAATAGAAAAGGACACTCAAAATTTATTTATAAGCAATTTCAAGTACTTACATAGGCATTCTGTTGTCTGAAAAACATTACACTTCAGATCATTTTTCAATGGATCCCAAAGCTTTTGCTTTTATTTACAACCCAAATTATGAAAAAGCAATGCCATCTATACTGCAAATGTGTGAAAGCTCACCCACTCTTTGTATTGAAAAAGCAAAAAAAGTATGTGGATAATTCTCCTTAATGTAAACAAATTTATGTTCTATCTGTTGTCATTGCATTTCAGCACAATCTCTTGGCATGTGACAAGGAATTCTGAAATGTTTAATAACAGGTAATCTTATAGCCTAGTTAGAATTCTGCACAGAGATCTCTGTCTATTAAGTCTATAAACTTGATATCCTGTTTATGGGCATATAGAAATATGAAATGGGAACAGTTGATTCATTTTCCTGTCTGTTAGTGTTAAATGAAGTTCTATTCCATTCTCCTATGGACAACAGTAGAGAGAAAAATTTATACCAGTACCATGTCTAATTTTCCCTCACATTAGGGATACAGAACAACTATGAAATCTCCAGTCTGACTATGCCCTTCAGTCAGCTTCTTTAAATGCCACTTTTTGATATGGAAAAGCCATAATTTCCTTGCTTCCTCCCCCACCCAGCAGCAGACATTTGACTGCCTGCTGGCCTTGGACTTATAATTTCCTTCCCCACTGACTTTCTCCTTGCACAAGCTTCCCACAAGCAAAATAAATGGGGAAGCTGGCTGGAATTCGAAGGAGGGAGGGAGAGAGGAAAATGTCCAATGCCACTTGCCAGCTTCCCACAAGCAAATTCAATGAGGAAGCCAGCTGGTAGTTGGAAGTCGCTCCCACTTCCATTACTTGACCCATGGTCATTCTGTTTCTGTTTAGGTAAGGAACTATCTCTGAGATGATGACCCAACAGGACATCGGTTGTCTAATAAATATATGTATTTGTTGACAGAACAGTAATTGTCAGTAGAACAAATTTCCTTTTCTCCCTACATCCCCATAGGATTCCTAAGGGTAAATTTCATGCTACAGTGATTTATGGGAGAGGACAGCAATTGCATAACAAATTCAAACATACATAGTCTAATTTTCATCAACTACACTTAAATATGCAAAACCACAAAAATAAAGACAAATGTACACACGTTTATTCCACACTGAAATGCAACCATATATGGAGAGATGCTAGATGCTATGAAAGTGCAGTAAATAAATAGGGATCCAATAATATTGAGTTCAAAGCAGAAAACTGCCTTGGGTCTTGTGTGTTATGCCCACTGTATCTATTAGTGACTCCTTAAAGAAGATGTGCCTTTTCTGGATACATATGGTAGCTCTGCAGCCCCCGGTTCTCTTTTGTCATATTCCCACTATATGCTAAATAAAACATAAAGTCCCCAGAAAATATGTGCCTGGATGTGCTGCCTTGTTACCATAACTTTAATTTAATCCTGTGGGACAGCACAGTTTCTATGTGAGCCCAGGAAATGGCACAACTGGTTTAAGGAACTGCTGATAGGGACAGCAAGCATGCCTACCAGATTCAAGGCAACTTTTTATTTTAAAATTTTAATTTACTTTAAAAAAAGCAACTATGTCAATAATACATTTAGTAATTATCTCCCGTTGTCATATTAACATTTAACATACAAAGTTTCATTAAGTAACAAAGTATATTTTCTTCACATTTGGACAAAACGCCAGAGAAATGTTAATACTGTGTAACTTCATAGAGTACTGCACTTCGTATGTGTTTCTATCAAATCAGACCCTGAGGTGGTATTCAGCAGGTTCTCATTAGTTCTGGAGTAGTGGAAATTTTGAGTAGTTTGGAGAACCGGCAAATTCTACCTCTGACTGGCCCCGCCCCCATCTATTCTCTGCCTCCCGAGTCCCAGCTGATCGGCTGGGTCTTCTTTTGTTGCCCTGCACAAGAGAACAGAGCTGGAAAGCAGGTTAATGGGGTGGGGAGGAAATGGAGATTTTGCAGTATCCTTCCCCTGCCATGCCCACCAAGCCATGCCCACAGAACCAGTAGTAAAATTTTTTGAATCCCACCACTGATCAGACCTAAGAGTAACAATCCAAAAGAGCAAAAACATGAACCACAGACCAAACAAAAACATTGAGGAGAGGGTGGAGTATTTTTTTTTGCTATTTAAATATTGCTAATTAGACCATAATGCAGAATTAACTTAATCTTCAAGTTGATCTATGGAAATGTGGGTGCGGAAAAATAAAACAAAAGTAACTTATAATCAGTATTTTAGGATATCCAGGTTTGGAGAGAGACTCTGAAGGGAGAGGTTAAAAGGAATGACAAACTCATTCATTCAGTTGCTTCACTTAGTTGTAAACAAAATTCAAATCTGTACTAATGCTTTGAATGCAATGTGTTCCTGGCAAGAATTCTTCTTGACTTAGTTGTCCACGAAGAAAGCATTTTCTTTTAGTTTGCTACTGTACAAGTTATTCAAAATTAGGAAACATATTTTAAAAGCCACATACAAAATGCTGTTGAAGTGTGGAAGGCTTATAATGAAACTTGCATGAAGATGCAATGTTCATAACAAGCCATTTTTAATACAATGACAACCTATATTCTCCTTTGGAGAAATATCAAAACATCAAGGGTGAACATAGAGCTTACATTTTAAAAGAGCAGGAATCTGCTAGGACAATACTGCTTCTTCCCTCTATGGAGGAGGATTGAGAACAGATCTTATGTTTCCTTCCCTTCTCATTCCCACTCTGAATACTTAATGATTGCTGAGAGGTTCAGAACTGGTTTTAAAGTAAAGCTCCTGGAACAATCAGGATAAGGAGTTCTCTATTGCACTCGCCAAGAATGACCCCATATACAAATAAATGCAAATTCAACCCTGAGAGACAAGGACAGTATCCATTTTGATGAATTACAGGAAAGAAATCTTGGAAGCTGGCCTTGCTATTTGTTAATTTCTGCCTTGTAAAGTTTTCAGTTCACTGTCCATACACAATATCTGCAAAATGCAAGGTAGCTTTTTTGTCCCTTTTGTCACATCATGATTCTCCTAAAGGGAACAAAAAGACCAAGCAAAGAAACAGGTTGAATAAATGCACATGCATACTTATACACCCTCTTCTGGTGGGAGTATGCAATTTATGCAAAGGGGGAGGTATATAAAAAGTAATCCCTGGATCTGAAAAATGTCCATATTTTTCTCTGAATTTTTTATGTTTCTATGTAACAGGTATGTGCCTGTAGTATATGCACAGCTTCTCACATTTTTTTCTTGTACAGCTGGAAACAGAAAATACATTGGAATTTAGATTTTCTTTAGCAGATTTATGGCTTGCCTTAATGCAAACCAGAAATAGTGCTCTAAAATAAACTCTAGTCCAGGGGTCCCCAACCTTTCTGGCTCCAGGACTGGCAATGGGGGAGGGGTTGGGTTCGTGTGTACAACCTAGATCCCTTACATGCGCAAATGAAGTTTTGTGTGCCTGCCACTTTAACAGCCTGGTTAACAAGCCGTGCTGGTATCGATCTGCAGCCTGGGAGCTGGGAACCCCTGCTCCAGTCAATTTCCAAACCAGTTTTAGCCATTCAATTGCTTTTGGAAGTTTATTTTAAACTTAATTTCTAATTTGCCCATAAGAAAAATATATGCTAAAGCAAAGTGGTGATCAAGTAAAAAAGCTGATCAAATATAAGTGTTTTGTACAGAATCAATCTTATGTATGAGCATTGCCTAAATTATTACTTCCATATAACCTATGAAAGATCATATATTAAGGGATTATGCATTAAATCTCTAATATCATTTATAAAGTAGGAATAATAATCTAATACAGTATAAAAGAACACATAAGCTAGTAACTGTTTTAATCAGCCATATATAGGGACATACATAATTACTTTAAATTTGCAATGTCTATTCCAATATTTAGAATCTTTTGTTACAAAGAAATCAGATAAAGTGATAGTTTTGATTATAAAAAAACAGAGTCAAAACATCATATTGCATCAAACAACCACCAAAGGGAAATTATACCCACGAACATTAATTATATATGGAAAGATGTAGAGCAGATGACCTCAAATCCTTCAACAGCAGAACAAGCGGTCTAATCTGTCAATAGCAGAATGTTGAAGTCACTTTGGTATCACTCAGTTGGGTTTGACAAATAAACAAGTCCTTCCACCTCAGCCTGCTTCACTTGTAATTATAGTTCTTCCAAGTGGTCACATACTGTATGAATTAACACTCATGAAGCTGACTTTCTGGTGTAAAAGGATGGTAATCTTTCATCCCAAAATGAAGGAGCAAGGGGTTGAGGCAGCAGCATGTTGCTGGGTTCCAGGCAAGAGTGGAGAAACCTCCCCCAACCCACCAAGGGTCAATTCAGTGACCAATCAGGATTACAGATGTGGCCACATGACATGGACTACATTTCCCAGGATACCTTAACTACATTTACCATGATGCATTCTCTTAAGAGGACAGCTCCCAATTCCTAACTAACTATACCAATTCCCATTAACTATATACTGGCTGGACAGCACAGGTTATATACTTGTACAAAGCCCTGTTAGGAACCTGTTGGCATTTGTATAAATTCTTTGTGAGCACCTGCCCTATGGATCCCATATAATCTTTCCAAATTTGTATAATTTGTAAGACAAACATAATGGATCTGAAGTAACAGTAATATTGCCTGGGAACAGTGTAAAAGGAAGGTTGTATGAATTCCCAGTTAATCACTCCAAAAAATATCTCAAAATACAAACATTTGCAACAGAAATTAAATGATTGTGGCAAAAGAAAACATAAGATAGTACCAATAGTAACAGGTGCCCTGGGAGCAATCCCAAAACATGTTCAAAACCACTTGAACACCATTGGTGCCAGCAAAATCAGTCAATTGCAAAAGGCAGGTTTACTCAGAACAGCCTACATCCTGCAATACTTTTAACGTCATCAAACATCAACATTTGCCTATCGGAGTGCCTTGGGAAGGACTCCATAGGTGGATAAAATTGTTAAATCCAGTCTAAGCATTTGACTATGTGATCAACCATCAAAATAATAATAAAGTGACCATGATTTCAGCAGTTATCCAAGGAAGAAGTCTTGGGTGGCACTTAAGAAAAGCTGAGCATTGATTTCCAACTGTCAATTACAAAAGACCACACTGTTTGGATTTGTACAAATGTTACATTACGACATCCTAGGTTCTTGGGAAGAACTTTGATGCAAATGAAGGCCAACATTAGCTAAGCAACTGACAGCTGTGTATATAATAATAATTATTATTCCAACAGTTTTAAGCTCCAACCCCACAAGATTTCTTGGAATGGAAAAAAAGACCACTTCATATAATAACTTAATTGAAATTTTCATTTACTATGAATATAATTTTTACATGTCTGTAGAGAAGAGAGAATATTGTATTCTTTCAGATTTGAGTTCCTTATGGTAAAAACGTTTAGTGCAGTAGCTTATCTTGTGGACCAAGTAATTGTTAATAAGTAAATATTCGAAGATAATAGTTCAATCAACTCTGATTAATATCAGGGACCAGTGGCTATCATGAATCAAAAAAGCAACACATGTTTTGATCCTGAAAAAAATTACAGATTTGGAGATTTATTTTATCTTAAGAATGTCAATTTTTTTCTCCTAGGCATCATATAGGTATTGCTAATTAACATCAAGTAAATAGTCCTCAATCAAATAGAATTTCCATTAGCAATGATGCAAAATTATTTACAAAATAAAAGTTCTAACTTCAGTTGAGCAAAGATAAACCCACAGAAGCTAGAAATAAACAACTGTATCTTTATTTCAGACAACAAGGACTCAAGATGTTGAATACCTTGCTACCAGAACGGAAAAAGTTATTCAGAAGTCGATACTGGATATAGTTAACATCTTTTTAAAAAAATGAAAATCTTGTTCAGCCCTTTAGCTTTAAAACGAATCAATTTATCTATGAAAAAATCCATAATATTTTAGCATATGATAAAAGGACCAACTGAGCTATGATAGGTACCTGAGTTCCCAACAAAGCAAAGGGAGAGGACACAGCTATGAGGAACAAATTATATTTATGGGGGTGGTTCTAGCTCCTTAACCACAGAGGTTCCTGAATCATCTCCAATTTTTATGAAGAGCAGGATGCTATTAATTCCATTAGGAAAAAAGCCATAAATTCAAGATGCTGTATTATAATAACTGTTATCACTAATAAACTATAACCACCACCATTACAAAATCAATTAAATGCTGATTAAAGTAATTAAAGCAATTAAACTAAGTGTTTACTTATGGCTGTTTAAAACTTTATATAATAGTAACATAAATTTAATAAATCCAGAGAATTCAGAAATGATTGTTCTAACACAATTCTCTGAAACAACAATTATTTGCTTACATTTTGTTTTTTCTTGTCTAGCTAGTAATAAACATTGGAGAAACCTATGGAAAAGTATGGTAGAGTTATTTCAGACACTGAAATGATGTGTCTTGTTTTCTAGCAGATAAAAAAAACCTATTACTGATATATTTGCTAGAAAAGTACATGACATTTTCTATGTAGTTTTCTTATGCCATGCCAATCATAAAAGGGATTATAATCTAATTTATAATCCATGTACCATTATTCAATTGTTAAGAAAACTCAAGATTTGGTCTGTGCCTGGGTAAACAAGCTGCTTAGTTATTTTAAATAAACAATACTAATTTATTGCATTTAAGTAAGTCATTTAGTTTTATTTCCTTGCATTTTATGATATAATCATTTTCATTGTATTAGGCATACTGTACTTTAAGATCATGCCCTACAAGTTAGTCATTCCTCCCCACCCTCCAATTTAAAAAGCCTGAAGAATTAGTTGCCTTTTGGTTGCTTTTATTGTTTTATTGCTTTTACTCCAACTGTTCCAATCCTATCTGAAGGTTGATTACTAGAACTATAGTCAACCCATTTTTTTTTCATTCCCTCCACACAATATTTCTTTTCTCTGCTTCTTTTCTGCTTCTTTTCTTTATCCAGTCTGTTAACAGACCTGTTACCTCACTCAAGGTTATCCCAGTTTATTCTAGTCTTTTATGTTAGACTTAGTCCAAAGTCCAAGTATCTACTGGATCACTTCTGCCTGTTTCTTACAGAATTAAACAGTAACGCTTACTCTTGGAGAATTCTCCTTCAGCGTTCCGTCATATAAAAATATGTTTGAGAATTTTGTCTTTTAGGTTTTACATCTTGCTCAGAAAAGATGAAAACAGACACGCATTTCTGATGGATCTCCTTTCAATGGCGTTACTCTACACCAGTTTCCTAACCTTTCTGGCTTTGCAGACCAGCAAGTGGGGGGGGGGAGAGAAAAGGGATAGTTCCATGGGAGCAGCGGGTGACCAAACATGCACAATTCCATTTGCACAAGCAGTGGGCACGCGTGCCGGCTGCTGGCACGAATGGAGCATGCAGAGACATGTTCACCCGCTGTTTGCTCATTTCCACAACCCGGTTCCGAAGGGATAGTGGGCAACGGCCCAGGGTTGGGGACCCCTCCTCTACACCATTACATTGTGTTCTATATATTGAATAACAGAATCCTGTAGGTACTTGCTCATTTGCAAGTTAGGTTTCTAATGGGGTTTTAAAAAGTAGAATGATATCTGTTGAACTTTTCTGTTTCCTCCAGTTTTTTGTCAAAATGTTATAAATCAAAAACTGAGTTTTTATTTCAGAATTATGTTGTTTATACATCCTGTATATTTCATTTAATAATAAGCAGGAAAAGCAATGCTTGGATTTGCACATATTCTATGCCAATACATTACAATATGGGTGGCCAAACTTGCGGAGTCACATTGCCGTCACATGACGTATCACAATGTTTTTTCCCTTTGTGGAGCTGAGGTGGGCGTGGCCTGCAAGTGAGGCATTTGGCCCGCGGGCTGCCCATTTGACACCCCTGCATTATAACATCCTAGGTTCTATGGAGGCCAAACATCAGCTAAAGACTGGGGGGTTGATGCTAGTTCACCTCCTCGTGGTGCACCGTAGATAGCATGGTAGTATGAACCAAATGACTAGCAACAACTGGCAGCCAGACTACATTGAAGAATTGGCAGTTAATGACAGTTGGCAGCTAGACATCTTTGTAAAACTCCTGGCTCTCTAAATACATGGCAACAGATCATCAGCATTGGTCAACTCTGAACAGGATCCGTACCCAACATGGTGTCTGCCAGGACTCATTGTTTAAGTGGGGTCTTGTCTCTATCCCTCAGTGTGACTGTGGTGCTCCTTAACAAAATATTCATCACATTGTGTCCAAATGTCCATCAAGAGCTTACACTGTCCCAATGTCTGATTTTTTCAAATTAGACCATCCTGTCCTTGAATGGCTGGGTGGACTGGAGATTAACATTTGAACTACTATAAATCCATATATTTGCCATGCGCTAAATAAATAAATAAATCCACTAAAGAACTGGCAGCTGTGATTTCACATTTTTGTGTATATATAATAATAATAATACCATGTTTCTCAGGAAATAAGGCCGGGCCTTATTTTTTTTAGATCCCCTTAATGTCTTAATTTTCCCCCCACGCGCACCCTTGCCTCTCCACCGAGCCGCTTCTTTAGCAGCCGCAAGGAGTGCCCCATGCACTTCCTTTCTTGCCTACCTGTAGCCTGCTGTCATCCACTCCAGAAAGCCTGGCAAGATGCCTGGGGGGGGGGGCTCTGGATGAGTGACGACTGTGGCAGGGAAAGCAGGGATCAAAAGAAGCGGAGCAGTGGCCAGACTTTCCAGAGCAGGCTACAGGTAGGCAAGCAAGGGGGCACGTGGTGGTGGGGCGCTCCTTTTGGCAGCCGCACATGCACTTAAACAGGCCCAAATTTTGGGGGAAGGTCTTAATTTAACTGCATGTGCACAAAACAGTGCTGGCCCTTCATTTTTGGGGAGGGGTATATTGTAATAATAATAATAATAATAATAATAATAATAATAATAATAGTAGGCATTGACAAAATAACCATAAAGTCAATTGCAAAAGGCAGCTTTACCCAGACCAGCTTGCACCTTGCAATGATACCATTAACATCATCAAATATCCACATCTAAGTACCCCACGTTTTGGAAAGGACTCAGTGGACAAAAATGCCAATTCAGTTTGCACATCCAGCTGACTATGTGATGAACAACAACAACAACAATAATAAATATAGACTACAAACAACGGCATGACAAAGTAGCAACAAGGGAAAATTGAAAGATCTCAAGAAATACCATTTGTCTGCAAGCAAGAACTGGTGAACTCATAAAATAAGAGAAAGGAATAGAAAAATGAAGAAGACAAAGTGCTCTGGAACTTTATAGTTCAAACAGATAAGCACTTGCTACATAACAACCAGACTTAACAAAGGCCGATAAGAAAGACAAAAAAAAAGCCTGGTTAGTGGACATGGCAATAACTTGAGACAACAGAACAGAAGAACACCATTAAACATCAATGTCTGCTTATCCTAGATCAGTGATAGCTAACCTTTTTGTCGTCACATGCCGAAAATGCATGCCTGCACCCATAATGCAATGTGTGTGCATGTGCGCGCGACCTTGTTAAAGTTTAGTTGATTGATAATTACTAAGCTAACTCACATAAAATACTGTTGGCCAAAGTTGTGATTATTTTATATGTAAGCCACTAGGAGCAATCATGGAAAAGAATTATTAGGAGACTGCCAAAAATTAATAGGGCTCTCTGAAAGAATGTTTAGAAAAATGATTTAGGGAAGGCTTAGCAATATGCACAAGCTGATGAATTAGGATTTGTGCATCACTATTTTTGCTCAATCAATTATACTTGTTAGGAGTATAATTCTTGTAATTCCTACCTTCTAGTAGCTTGACTGAGAATTCTGGGAATTAAAATCCCAACATATCTTGAGTGCATATGTTGGGAAAGTTACTTGTTCAGGTAATAACATCATTGGCCACATACACAGACTGGCTGCATGTAACATGCTGCAAAAAACACAGCACATTTCTATTAACTTGCACTTCAAACAACTATTCCCTTTTGGTCACTAAATGATATGTTGCCACATCAGGGACTGCTAACACTTCCTTGATTCACATATACAGAGGTTGAGAGACAGGAAGATTTTTAAAATCTTAATAATGTAAAGTAAGAAAAAGGTTGTTAAACCTTTTTAATATTATGACTAGTAAGAGATCAGTTCCTATCCCCCTCTTCAGAGCTCCTTTGTGCCTCTATAGTTTATTAATTATTTGCTTCTTTAATTATGTGCCTGCTCAGAGTCACATTGTTTGAACTGAACAGCCTTATAAATCTTAGCAATCAATCAATCAATTGGCAGAATCTCTTAGCCAAATGTTCTTTCATTTCATCTACTTTGTGAGCTTGGCTAAGCAAGACAAGCCATCAATAATGAGCAAGTTGATTAAATGCATAGGACAAAATCAATATCTATCTAGCTGGTGTATATTCTACTCGATCCCAAGGACCTTGAGCAATTTACACAAATCAAACAGCAAAGGCAACTTCTCCACAAATGACTGGAGCATGGAAGCAGTATGAAATATTGCCCTTCTTTTTTGGCTAGTAACTGAGGTCATGTCCTCTTTCCTATTATCTGTTGCAACATCGTTTTCTTTAAGGGAGATACAGGATGATCTTAATTTTCCTTTGTCCCCTTCCTCACACCTCATTCCTTATCTTTCTCTACATTACTTAGAAGTTATCTCAATCTCCACACCCTAGATTTCTCACTCATGTTGTAAAGACAATCTTTATACTTGCCACATATAAGTTGGATTACAGTATATTTTTCTAAGCAACTAAAGTAAAATAAATGCTTCTTGAGGGTATTTTTAATTTTTCAAACTCTTTATTACTATTATAAACAGAGTTATTTCCAAATTGGGCACCCCTGAACAAAATAATATTCTTAGTGAACCTCAAGTGAACAATATTGACATGGCTAAAATTAAGCACCACATTTTTCTGTAAATTTGAATCCACTTATTATTTATATGCAGTTATTTATTCAGATTAAAAAGCATATATAAGTTGCAAGTTCCGACACCCTCTTCCATTAGCCAAACTCATTGGAAGTTATACTTCAGGATCATCTGAAAATTCACAAACTCTTACTCATTTTAACAATAAAACATGATTACCAAATCAACATATGTAGCTTCATTGTCAAGACACGCAGAGTGACATGGATCTTGATATTAAAGTTCAGCTTGAATGGGAAAGATTGAGAGTAACACTGGAACATTTTTTAAAATTTATCAATCACTTTTACCAATCCTATTATTTTCTTTTCTCTATTATTTTGTTGCACGGTGTCAGACTGGAAAGTGTTAAAATTAAGTATCAAAAGAAGCATCCTCACCACCACCAGCATTTCTTGAATGCTACAGCTGAAATGGGAAAATAAGACAATGGTAACAATGTTTAATTGATATGAATGCCATTTGTAATAAATCTATGATTAAAAAAAGCCTAAATTAATGCGTATAAAGACCAAAAGGAAAAAAGAGATACTGAAGTTCGTTAAACTGTGGTTTGTTAAATGGACGGTTTACTATATTTTTCTCTCAGTCTTGCTAATCTGACCAAATATAGCAGGGAAGCAGCAGGTTTTTCCACTTGCTACTATGTTATCTTGATTTTATGGGTAAAAGATATCAAAGACCAAGAACAAATCATTGTATCTTTATTACACCCTGCTTGGCCAAAAACAGAAGTAGGGATATGCAGGTCTGGGCTTAGATCAACTTCAGGCAGAGGATTTCTCAAACCAAGTCAGAAGAAAAGTCCAACAACTTGCCAGGTTTTAAGAAACATGTGTCCCCAAATACTATACAATTCAAGAATAAATGTCCTCTTTGAGTATGGACTTATTCAATAGCAAAGTTCTACTCAGCAGGGGCACCTTCATCTAAAGGTTATAATAGATGATAGTTGTACCATAGGTAAAGTCCAAGAAGCGTTAAACTTGACTTACACATTGTGGTTAGATTGAGATTTTCATGCTCCATGTGCTTAAATCTAATGTGTGAACCCTGGCATGCACTTGATCATTATTCCTGGCTTTTTCCAATGGCTTGATTATTTACTTGTTTATTTCACTTCTATATGCTCCATAGAGTGCAGGTCATAGAAAAACCCACAAACAACATCTTCATTGTGATTGCCTATCTCAGCCATCATTTCCCATGTTTCCTGTAATGATGCACCCACACGACACTAATAAAACTGCCTCCTCCCTTCCTGTCTCCCTTATAATCCCCATTACCTTCTCAACCCATGATACCAAAGCTGAGATCATCAAGAAATATTGTGTAATAGTATCTGCATGAAGGAGGAGCTTGAAGAGATGAAAATAAGCACCCCTGCTAAAATATTTTAATCTCCCTTATGAACTGAAGATGTGAAAATCAGCATATATTACACTTATTAATTCTTCATTTGGGGTTTAGAAGGATTGAGACAGAAGTGATTTTAAGAACCAGTTGTCTCAAAATTAAAATAGTGGCACTCCTAGTTATAACTCCTAGTTATGCAAACATTCAATGTTATTTCCTTGGGCAATTTAGATAAATGAGATTGTATTTTGTATGTTAGAGTCAAGGAAGTATAAGGGTAATCAGATATCCAGATTACACCTACCTTTCTATCTTTATGTCTGTTTACAGAGTCCGAGTCACTCTTTGTATGAACTTCCCACACACCAGGAAATACACACTACACCACAAACAGTTCAAAGTAAACTTTCAAATCCAAGTAAGTCCATTATGAACAGATTATATTGTCAATTTCAGCTTTACAATGACTCCAATTACTGTATATTAAAATAGGTTAAAAATAACTCAAATGTAGATGTCCTGTGCAGGGCGAGGAACTTGTGGTCCATGCTATTGGCAGTTAACACTTATAAGCACAGCCATCAGATGAGTGATTCAGTAGCAACTGTTCAACAATTCTTCTTCAAGCCTTCCACTCATATTCCTTTTATGATTCATATGGTAGTATATTTTATATGCAAAAGATTTCAGATTCAATTCCAAAACAGAGCTTTGTTTGCAGCCCTGGGGACATTGTAGAGCTAGAAAGATCAGTTTCTTAGGTTCATATATATTTAGATTTACCTCATAAATCTGGATGGCTAGTTTAACAAGCTGAGAAATTGTTTTCTTCTGACAACTCTCCCATACAAAAATCTTGTGGGCTTGTGACATACACCTCCAGCATCCTCTAAAAGTTTAGCACATATTTATAGGGATCTGTGGTTGTTTAACTGATCTGTCCAATTTAGGAACAGTTCTAATAGAGATTTTCTTGATCTTTAAGCTGATGTCAGTCCGTGAAGGAACTGAAGGTGAAAAGTGGTTGGATGATTCAGCAAGACAATGATCTAAAAATATAACTCTAAATTAACTACTTAGTACTTAAAGGAAAGAAAGATAAAGCATCTGAAAATATTTTACTGTTCTCAAATTTGAATATTATTGGAAATTACTGGAAATCTGAAGGAAGGTTACAAATATGCTATATATGCAAAGTTATCTAAGAATATATTATTAGATAGCTGATTTCTGCAAGGAAGAATGAGGGGAAAAATCTAAAAGCAAGAACATAAAGATTCTTAGCTGGCTACAAGAAACATTAAATAACAACCATTCTGCATTTGATGAGGCTAATTTTTGAGCAAACAATTTTAGCATAGTATACATTATACACAGTGGTAAAACCAGATGCATTGATATTTTACCATATAAGTATCTATTTCCCTTATGCAATAAAGAATTTATAAATATTTTTTGTTGATACCAGTAAAATTTGACACCCAAATTGCAGTTTCAACACTGTAATGTTTTCTTTGATATTTTGGAAAAATAAACGTATCAAACCTCTCTAAACCTTAACATACATTTATTTGTACACCAAAACAAATGAGGGAAAACATTGCCTCTCTCCCTGTTGTAATGTTCTTGTGCTACTACAAATGCTCCAGGCCCTCTGAAGCCAACAGAAGACAGAAGGGTTAGGGTTTATATAACAAATGACTTCCCCAGCACCCCCATCACCCAATTCAATGTGGCTTTCCCACTAACTTGAAATTGAATGCCTATGATGTAATATATTTCAACAGCACTGAAGAGTGCTGTGTGCAGCAAGAGGAACACAGGCATAACAAAGCTAAAGAACTTTTTCAGAGCAGGTGTGCCATGCTAAACACTCTTGCTCTTGCCAGTGAATGAGCTGGTAACAAGGCCTTCAAATTCTTCAATTGCTTGGAACAAGAGCAGTATGAAAGATATAAAGGAGAAGAAATTGTATATATAAGTGGAGTATATATCTCCACTTAACAAGGTTTATACTCCACTTCAATATAATTCCTGCTGTACCCAGCATTTCTAACCAGAAATATTGCTTTTTTTGTTATCTGAACATCATTTATTAAAATTGAATGAATTCAAGTACTATTTGAAACTCTAGCATGAATTCAAACAGCTTATTTGGTTATTATGAACTGCTATTCTTGGGAGTGGGCTATGTACACCAGTGATAGGATTCAAAAAATTTTATTACTAGTTCTGTGGGCATGGCTTGGTGGGCATGGCAGGGGAAGGATATTGCAAAATCCCCATTCCCTCCCCACTCCACCCCACTAACCTGCTTTCCAGCTCCATTCTCCTGTGCAGGGCAACAAAAGAAGACGCAGCCAATCAGCTGGGACTCGGAGGCAGAGAATAAATGGGGGCAGGGCCAGTCAGAGGTGGTTATTTGCTGGTCCTCCGAACTGCTCAAAATTTCTGTTATCGGTTCTCCAGAACTGGTCAGAAACTGCTGAATACCACCTCTGAAGTACACATTAAAAAAAATCCCCCCCCCCAAAAAAATTTATGAAACAATTTACAGTTACTGATTATAGTTTTGCTGCTAGTTTGAAGCAATATGTCGACTTTGGCAGGTACTTGGATCAGAACCATCTGTAAATTCCACATTGAAATGGCAGGCAAGAAAGTTTAATTAAAATGGAGAAATTAACACTCAAAGTAAATGAAAAAGAGGATTCGGATTGTTACAAGACATGGGATAGATGGTGTGACTGGGTGGAACACAATGCAAAAAAAAGGAAGGGGGAAAAAGGAACCCAGGAAAAACAGGGTATCAAAGTGAACGGAAAGATCCTATAGATAATATGAGATATTATATAATAACTTAGAAGAAGGTATAAGAAAATATCCAAAACAACCCAAACCAAACAAACAGGAAAAATTGAGAATGAATACTGTTATGTACAATTGAAATCCCATGATGAAAAGTGTACATCCGATCTGCAACCTAAACGAGGAAAGCGCATCGCATTGTTGTGTATTTATGTTATCGTATTTGTAAGTCTGTGTGTCTTTTTAACAATTGTAAATAAAGTTTTTTTAAAAAATTAAAAAAAGAAAAAAGAAAGTTTAATTAAAAAATGTCTAGAAGACAGTGACAAATTTCTAGAAGATACTTCCATAATGCTACTAAGAAAACGGCAAGAACCTGAGTTTGACTCAAGGCATCCTCTAGTATCATATTATTATTAGCGGTGTTATTATTGTTATTCAATGTCTATTGCTTTTATTGTTTTATATGGGCTGCATATTTTTACATATTTCCACCAGTCCAGGAAAGCAAGGCTGAACAAGCAGTTAGAAATATAAATAATTGCATGTGGTTACTTTTTCTGCTTTCTAGGTCTATCATTTTAACTTTCAGTAATTGTTATAGTCCCTCTTTTTTCCTATTTAGGGATATATATCATGTCAATTATGTTTTTTGTGATTAAATTCATTTTATGCTTTATTAGACATTCTTTGGTAAAAGAGGAAGTGCAAATCAGCTGTTACTATTCTATTCATTCCTTCAAAGACAGAGTGAGGATTTCAGTATTTGCACAGGAAAATGATTGACAATAATAACCAAGTAATAGGAAAGTGTTCTTTCAATATTTATTGTACAAGGAAAAATACTAAGTATATGATTAAAGAATACATGTGACAGTGAAATGGGAAAGGGCTCAGCCATTTCCCCATCCATATATTTGTCTGATGGATACTTTAAAATGTGCAGAGTATTTTTTTATCATTACTGTGATGCTTTAAGAAATAACTTAGTTAGGAAAACAATGCTATGCTAATCAAGATGTATATTATCAAACTAAGCATGTTGCTCCTTGGCTTATCATTATAGCTTCAGTCAACTACAATTTTCAGCCAGGTACTGCATGCATTTTTATCCTGATTCACCAAATAGGCTGGTGCTTGGTAAACCATTTTTTTCATCGATGACATCAAAACAAATTCAGGTGAAATTCTAACCTTAATTGGAGTGGTTTTATCACATACCTTGCTATGCAAAGGAAAAAGTCTGTCTGAAGAATAGAAGAATTCAATTAGAAGTTGTCTCTTTTGTACGAAGGTGCAGCCACTTAGCACAGTGATGGCGAACCTTTTTGTTGTGTTGTGCCGAAAGCGTGCGGCACCGGCACCCACAATACAATGCCCCCTGCCCCCCTGCGCATGTGTGCGCAACACCCCCACCTTCTTACCTGCACTGCGCATGTGCGCACCGCACCTCCCAGCTGATTTTCAGCCTGTTTGAGGCTGTTTTCGCTCTCCTGGAGGCTCGAGGGAAGCCTCTGCAGCCTCGGGAGGCCAAAAAACGGGCCTTCTGGAAATACTGGAAGTGCCAGTTTTCAGCCTCCGGAGGACCTCTGGAGCTCAGGGGAGGCCATTTTTGTCCTCCTGGAGGCTCGAGGGAAGCCTCTGGAGCCTGAAAACAGGCACTTTTCAGCACTTCCAGTATTTCCAGAAGGCCCATTTTTTGGCTTCCCAAAGCTGCAGAGGTTTCCCTTGAGCCTCAGGGAGGGCGAAAACAGCCTCAAATGAGCTGAAAATCAGCAGGGAGGCACACACATGCGCAACGCAGGTAAGTTTGGCTGGAGCTCGCATGCCTGCACAAATGGCTCTGCATGCCACCTGTTGCATGCATGCCTCAGGTTCGCCATCACGGCACTAGTATTTTAAGACTAATATATTG
Source organism: Naja naja (assembly GCA_009733165.1). Taxonomy (NCBI): domain Eukaryota; kingdom Metazoa; phylum Chordata; class Lepidosauria; order Squamata; family Elapidae; genus Naja; species Naja naja. The sequence goes on from CM019148.1 coordinate 307,296,504, forward strand.
CTTTGTAGTGCTTTTGTAGCCCTCTCTAAGCAGTTTACAGAGTCAGCATATTGCTCCCAACAATTTGGGTCCTCATTTTACCCACCTCGGAAGGTTGGAAAGCTGAATCAACTCTGAGCCTGGAGAGAAACAACAGCAGTCAGCCAACTATCCTGCAATACTGCACACTGTGCCATCTGGTAGGTGCATAAACAATACAAGACCTATAAATTCTTATTTATTTTATTTAGCGTATGGCAGACATGTCAAACACAAGGCCCATGGGCCAGATCCAGACCATGATTTGTTTAAATCTGGCCCATGGGGCTGCTCTGGAGATGGTGAGGGGCTGGCCCCCACCACCTCAGCCCGCTGCTCCCCGGGCACGTGTATAGGAGGTGAGCATGTGTGGACTGGCGGTTTTGCAACCTTTTGATAAGCAAAATCAATGAAAAAGCCAGATTCACTTAACAACCATGTTACCAACTTATCAATTGCAGTGATTCACTTTAACAGTGGCAAGAACAGTTGTAAAATGGGACAAAATTCACTTAACAAATGTCTCACCTAACAATAGAAATTTTGGGCTCAATTGTGGTCGTAAGTCAAGGACTACCTTTATACTCAACTGGCCCTTTAAGGGCAACTGTAATGCTGATGTGGCCCTGAGTTTGACACCCCTGGCATATGCAGAGATCATACAATCACAGATATAAATTATAAATTGATATTAAATTTACTTGTAAAGTCATCCAGTTTAATGCACTTTGGAATAGCAGTACTATTCAATAGTGGTGCTGGTTTGGTCTCTGACTCGTCTCTGACACTATCATTTATCTGCATTTAGTTTTGCTACTTCATAGTCTGTTTTCTTTCCAAGAACAAAAATACTGTATAAGTTCACTTATGTAAATAAATGTAGAAACTACCACAAAATATCCTGAAATCCTTTTGCCACTATATATGAAGCGTTTTAGAACTATGTAATATTCTATTAAAGATATCATGCAAGAAAGTAAATTCAGTATAGAGATGCCAGAATACTGTATTCAAAAAACAAATTTCTCTTTATGAATTTAAGATCCACATCCCATACCAGATAACTAAATCTTATTTTCTGTGAGATTTAGAACCACCTGGTCTAAGAACTGGAATCTCAATCTACTGAATGATTTCCATTCTTTTATTTAATTGGATTTTCTGTTTGTTCACTTACCTATTTACTCTCCATGAAATATAAGACCTACTGTAAAATAGTGTCTCTCCTCCTCCCAACTGAATTCCAGCAAGCCACCTTAAAAGACCACAGTAACTGATATTTCGGAAAATCTCCAATTGGAGTTTCATCCTATTTATTTACAAAGTGTCCCTTAGCTCTATATACGCATAAAAACCTGGTACTTTTTTTTACAGTTCTTCTCACTGTTTGAGAAGAAGTGTGATAATAAATAGTACCCTACAAAAATCGAGAGGGTAGACAAGAGATAAGTAATAGTTTCGTGTCTGACCAAGGTCACTTTAGTAGTCATTTTAGAAGTGGGTCAGGTCCAAACACTAATAATACAATTGCATGCTCCCAAAATTCCAAAATGGTTCTTGGCTTCAGAGGTCTACTTCTGTCCTTTAGATATTTAGAAAATAACTTATTATCACTGAGTGTCTTGACAGAGATCTGTAGAAATATATTTGAAAATATGGCATAAGTGATGAGAATCCAAGTGACTTCAAAGCACTTTTTGATCTTTTAAAATTCTGAACCTTGAGTACAGGTTACTTCAAGGAAAGCTTTCATGGGAAACTATGTTTGTTGTATATTGTTGAAAAATACAGTTGAGTGAAGAAATTGTGGGAAAAGGAGCAACTATTCTTTCCGCTCATATAGTCTATATTTTAAAATGTGTTTCAGCAAACTTACAGAATATGATGTAAAATAATTGTAAGGAATTGTAAATGAAAGGAGCCATCAAATCTATCTTTATATCCCATACACAAATCCAAATAAAAGCATCTACAGCAGATGGTATTCCACCAACCTCTCAAATATATTCCATGAATGGGAATCACTGTCTTTTAAGATGGTTCCATTACTATCCTGCTTGCTGTTAATGTTACTTCTTTTCTCAATCACTAATTGAAAATGTTTATTCTTATCTTTGGCTTCTGCAATGGCAAAGAATATAGATAGATAGATAGATAGATAGATAGATAGATAGATAGATAGATAGATAGATATAGATATACATACACACACACACACAAAATATACATATACAATATATATATATAGTGTTTTAATGAACTTGAGATAATACATGCAATTATGCTCAATTATCATGGTCTGACTCACTTTGTTTCATTCTCTGAAAGTCATTGACTCTCTTATTGGAAGTCTGTTTTGCAAGCTGTTATTTGGTTTTTTGAACGTCCAATGTGTGATAAGGAATTGCCTGCTGAAAGTAGTTTGGTGATACCTGGTTTACCATGTCAGTATTACCCTCATTTGCACCTGGAGCCAGATTTAGAGTACGTTTTTTTTCTGTGTAAACATTTCCACCATGCTGATCCTGATTTTGAGAAGTTGAAAAAAGTGGCTTCTTCAAAGCAGTGAGTATATCATATTTTTGTGTGTGATATCCCGTAAATTATTTGAAAACTGCTATAATACTTGCTCAGTGTTCTCTTCTCAAGTCTAAGAACTTCTTTTTCCATTTTTTTCAGGATTTAATTTCTAATCTCCAAATCACCCTTGTTATCTTTCTCCAACCCTGTTTTAGTTTGTCTAAATCATATTTAGGTTCTGATGATGGACACACTATTGAAGTGAACTGTGATTATTGTAGAACAAAGTGAAACAATTTCTCACTCTAACTTAAATACTATACTTCTAAATTTACTTTTTAAAGCCATATTCACTGAGATTCATATTATTCATAATCAACTATCGTCCCAAAATCTCTTTCATGAGAACTAATACTAAGCTAATTAACTCCATCTGATTTTTTTCTTAAATAACTTTATATTCCTCTCTTATTAAATTTCATTGTTATTTTCACTCTATGTCTCCATTTATCAAATTTTATGCCTATCATTTAAGCCAGACATCCCAAATTGTCTCAGTTCATAATGCCCTTAATATCTCAGTAATTATTTTCATTGTATCCCTAGGCTAGTAGTTCATGCAGTGCCTAACAGATATCAAGCATAGCCATGTTTCCTTCCAAAATTTGAAATATCCTGGACTACCCCTCTTAGTTTGTTGCAGAACCTCAGGACAAAGTTTGAGAACTGCTTGTCTACAGGTGAAACTCAAAAAATTAGAATATCGTGCAAAAGTTCATTTATTTCAGTAATGCAACTTAAAAGGTGAAACTAATATATGAGATAGACTCATTACATGCAAAGCAAGATAGTTCAAGCCGTGATTTGTCATAATTGTGATGATCATGAAAACCCCAAATCCACAATCTCAGAAAATTAGAATATTGTGAAAAGGTGCAATATTCTAGGCTCAAAGTGTCCCACTGTAAACAGCTAATTAAACCATAACACCTGCAAAGGGTTCCCGAGCCTTTAAATGGTCCCTCAGTCTGGTTCAGTAGGAATCACAATCATGGGGAAGACTGCTGACCTGACAGTTGTGCAGAAAACCATCATTGACACCCTCCATAAGGAGGGAAAGACTCAAAAGGTAATTGCAAAAGAAGTTGGATGTTCCCAAGTGCTGTATCAAAGCACATTAATAGAAAGTTAAGTTGAAGGGAAAAGTGTGGAAGAAAAAGGTGCACAAGCAGCAGGGATGACTGCAGCCTGGAGAGGGTTGTCAGGAAAAGGCCATTCAAAAGTGTTGGGGACTTTCACAAGGAGTGGACTGAGGCTGGAGTCAGTGCATCAAGAGCCACCACACAGAGACGGATCCTGGACAAATGTCATATTCCTCTTGTCAAGCCGCTCCTGAACAACAAACAGCACCAGAAGCGTCTTACCTGGGCTAAAGAAAAACAGACCTGGTCTGTTGCTCAGTGGTCCAAAAGTCCTCTTTTCTGATGAGAGCAACTTTTGCATCTCATTTGGAAACCAAGGACCCAGAGTCTGGAAGAAGAATGGAGAGGCACACACTGCAAGATGCTTGAAGTCCAGTGTGAAGTTTCCACAGCCTGTGTTGATTTGGGGAGCCATGTCATCTGCTGGTGTTGGTCCACTGTGCTTCATTAAGTCCAGGCCGTCTACCAGGAGATTTTGGAGCACTTCATGCTTCCTTCCTCAGATGAGCTTTATGGGGATGCTGACTTCATTTTCCAGCAGGGCTTGGCACCTGCCCACATTGCCAAAAGCACCAAAAAACCTGGTTCAATGACCGTGGGATTACTGTGCTTGATTGGCCAGCAAATTTGCCTGACCTGAACCCCATACAAAATCTATGGGGCATTGCCAAGAGAAAGATGAGAGACATGAGACCGAACAATGCAGAAGAGCTAAAGGCTGTTACTGAAGCATCCTGGTCTTCCATAACACCTTAGCAGTGCCACAGACTGATGGCTTCCATGCCACGCCGCATTGAGGCAGTAATTGCTGCAAAAGGGGCCCAAACCAAGTACTGAGTACATATGAATATTTATACTTTTCAGAGGTCCAATATTGTTCTATGTACAATCCTTGTTTTATTGATTGCATGTAATATTCTAATTTTCTGAGATTGTGGATTTGGGCTTTTCATGAGCTGTAAGCCATAATCATCACAATTATGACAAATCACGGCTTGAACTATCTTGCTTTGCATGTAATGAGTCTATCTCATACATTAGTTTCACCTCTTAAGTTGCATTACTGAAATAAATGAACTTTTGCACGATATTCTAATTTTTTGAGTTTCACCTGTAAGCTATTAGCTATCTTGCCCATTCTTATCTTATTTGCAGTCTAATGACCATTTTCTCCATTTCCCTGTCAAAATCATTAATATCTATAGTCCTGTAGTCATTTTAAAACAACAATATGCATGAGTCATAGCCTTTAATGAAATAATGATTTCTTCTATAATGTGGGAAAAAGCAAAATAAGGGATATTGCATCTGACTAAATATTGCTGAATTGTAATTCAGTCTTACTCTTGCTGTTTGGAATTGCCGAGAACTATAATTCAGCCACAGCTGGCAAGCTATATTCCCCCCCTCTGGGTCTATTCCCCACTGGGTCTATAGTAAACCAAAGCTGAGCTTTTAAGTGGCAGTACCATATGGAAATCACTATTTATATAAGTTCATTCTATCTCTTTTAAACATTCTATCTCTTTTAAACATTAAGCAAAAGTTGTATACTTCATAAGTTAAAATAGATATTTCCAGGAGAACTATGCAATGCTTTGAAAATATTTCAATATTTAATGTGTTTGCAACACCAACGTAGAACTCTTTAGAACAACCACATCTTTTCTAGAGATCATGTGGTTGCCATAAGATTTGGCAAACAATGCAACAGTTTTAAAGTTTCTGTTTATTTATTTATGCTGCTACACTCCAAGCAATTCTGATGGTTCACAACATAAGCAGAATTAAATACATCAAACCAATTTTAAAAAACCCTCAAAACCACATTTGAAGTTCAAAATTCAAAACCATTTATGCTTTCAAAGACTTTGGTACTGAATTTGAAGCACTGATTGTAAATTGTGTAGATTTTCATAAATATTAAAATATCTAAATAGCAAAGCAGTGGGTCTGTTATAAAAGACAAGCAAACAGGATGTTGGGAAAGTAATTAAGGGTCCAATTTGTACAAAAAATCTAAGTTTATATATCTAAAGGGTTAGGGATACGGAAATATTTGATAAGAATATTTTTTAGCTAAAATAATATCAATAGGAGGTTCAAAACCATTTCTCAATTGTCATTTGCCTTCCTAAGGTTTCTGAAATAAAATGACTTGTATTTCATGCAAGAGGAAAAGAGTTCTCCATTTGTAGATGAAATATAATACATCTATGGTCACTTTATTTAGAAAAAAAATGAGAAAAACACAGCTTGCTAATGAATTAGACCACCGAAATATACAAAGCATACTAATGAATTAATTTGTTATGAAATTCATTGCTAATAATTTAATTTCACTTTCATTTATAGCAGTTTAAAAAACACTTTGAGAAAACTTATTTGAGTGATGCTGACTGGTTCAAAGCCACAAATACTGTCTGCTTGATTAAAATTAAAATGTCACAGATAGGCTATAGTTGCAATTGGATAAAATGAGCTATTTCAATGGTTTCTCATGTTTACAAGTTTATTTGTCAGACGGCAAGAATTCATTCTAATTTGGAAATACAGAGAAATTGGAGCACGCAGAAGTTCTTAGAAGAGTGACAATGTCTAACTATACCTTTAAACTTTAAAATTTCTAAGTGGGATTGATAAATCAGTGTGTAAAGGTGAAATTAATCATAGGGAACATAGCCTTTGATCCTTGGACAACAGGAAAGTGCACTGTAGGAACAGATGACTATCTGCACTACTTATAACCTACTCTATAGCATAAATTTATAAGGTCACAGTCCAACAACTTTGCCATTTTCCCAAATGCATCACAAGCTATATTAAAGATAAGTGATGCAAAGTTCTTGGACCAAATGTAGCATTTATATGTATAAAGCAATAGTCAGTCAAATGTCATTTCTTTCCTTTCTTTCTCTAACACTATCTGAAAATGACCAAAAGGCCAATTCTTTGATAGAAGTATCTCAGCAATATCCTTCATGTGCTTTCTTAATATTGATAATTGTCTATTCTCGTTTGCTCACAAGCTAAGAAAACCCACTCATCTAAAAGATAACAGGATGAATCATATTGTTATATAACATTTATAGAATTTGTCTGTATTATTGAAATGTTAGGCTTTTGCATCCAACATGAGAAGAGTTCATTTTGCTTCTGCCAGTTTCATCTGTACTAGACACAAAATTGCATTTTTCCCCTATTTGCATATTCTCTCTTATATGTTTAGTATGAAATACTATTCATTTTTCCTGTAGCTAACAAAGGAATAACTAGTCCTATGAAGATATATGGAACATAACATCTCTAACTTTTCAGGCACTCAAGTGTAAAATTTGGCAAATATATGATCCATTGTTATCCCACCTTTTATTATTTTCATAACTAACTCAAGGGGCCAACATACCTAACACAGGTAGTCCTCAACTTACAACAGCTCATTTAGTGAGTGTTCAAAGTTACAGCGGCACTGAAAAAAGTGACTTATCACGTTTTTCACAATTACAATCTTTGCCGCATTCCCATGGTCTTGCGATCACCATTCAAATGCTTGGCAACTGGTTCATATTTATGATAGTTGCTATGTCCCAAGGTCATGTGATCACTTTTTGCAACCTTCTGAGAAGCAAAGTCAATGGAGAAACCAGATTCACTTAATAACCGTGTGGCTAACTTAACAACTGCAATGGTTCACTTAACAAAGGTGACAAGAAATGTTGTAAAATGGGGCAAAACTCACTTAACAAATTCTCACATAACAACAGAAATTTGGGGCTCCATTGTGGTCATAAGTTGAGAACTACCTGTACTTCTTCCTTCTCCTATTTTCCTCACAACAACAAGGTAGTTTGGGCTGAGAAGGGGTGTTGGTCTTACCTGAGATGTTCCTTCTCAGAGGATAGAGATAGGATCCAGAGAGCGTGGGATGACTCTGGTCTGCTTGCTCTTTAGACTGAGTTGTTTAAACTGAGGATACACCTCTTCCTCCCCAACGGTCCCCAGTTTTCAATGAGGTCAAAGCGATGAAAGTGGTTGCTGATGGCAACTGTCCCTGTACACCCGCACCCCGGATCAGACAGTCTCCAAGGTGAGACTGGATCCTATCTCCACCCTCTGAGAAGGAGCGTCTCAGCTAATAACAATGTCCCTTCTCCAGAGTGTGTTGATAAGATCCAGACAGCGTGGGACAAACCAAAGCTGACCTCCTATGGGCAGGTCTCCAGCTGGTCCTGAGTCTGTGGTGCAGAAAGCACTCTTTGCAAGACCCGTCTTCCAAAAGCAGCTTCCACCAAGGCAAATGTCTCAAGTCTATAGTGCCTATTAAAAGGTGAAGGCGATGACCAGGTCGCCATTTCCTCCACCGAAGCCTGAGTGGTCCACGCAGTTGTCATGGCCATGATTCGTGTGGAATAAGCTGTAATCTGGCTTGGCTTGGCCAGTCCTTGCACTTTGTATGGCTTAGTAATGCATCCTCTAATCCATCTGCTGATGAATTTTCTGTCCCATTGCAGTTGGTTGGAACGACACAAACACGGCTTCTGTCCTTCTGAAAGCCGCAATCCGTTTGATATATATACAGAGGGCCCACCTTAATCCAATGTGTGCCAGGCCCTCTCCCAGGCATGAGATGGTGTCAGGCAGAAGTCCACCAAGATCAATTCCTGAGCTTGATGGAAGTAGGAATTGACCTTATGGATGAAGGAAAGGTCCAACTGTACGACTATTCTGTTGGCATGGAAAACACAGAGGTCCTCCCTGATGGATAGGGTCACCAGCTCCAATATCCTCCTGGCCGATGTTATGGCGAGGAATACTACCTTGTAAGTCAGAAAATGTAGGCTGACAGTTCTCAAAGGCTCAAAAGGTGCAGTCGTAAGCATCTGAAGCACCTTGGGTAGATCCCAGATGGGGTACCTATGCACCAACGGTGGTTTCAAATTGGTGGCTCCTTTGAGAAACCTATGTACTACCAGGAGCTGTGACAGGGACTCAAAGTTCCCAAAAGTCAAAACCATTGAAAGGGCTGTCACCTGTCTGTGAATAGTGGTGGGTGCCAGGCCCTTATCTAGCCCTGCCTACAAAAAGTCCAGTACTTGAGCCACTGTCACTGAAATGGGCTGAAATCCCTTCTTCACAGATTATTTGCAGAAGGCCTTCCATGTTGCATCATAAATTCTGGTAGTCAATGGTCTTCTGGCCACCTGAATGGTTTTGATAACCCGGGAGAAGTTGTAGCCCATCAGAATTCTCCTCTCAAGTGCCAGAAGGCCAATTGGAGCCACTGAGGCTCCAGATGGTCTATTGGCCCCTGGCTGAGGGAGATCCTTTCGGGGGGGATTATCCATGGTCTGGTTATTGAGAGACCAACCAGGTCCACAAATCATGGGTGTCTGGGTCAGTGAGGGGCTATGCTATGAGAAGAATCTTTGGAAGAGCTTAAGAAAGCATGTCTAATTGAGCAGTAGACTGAGTCGAAAACTGGGGACCATTAGGGAGGGAGAGGCATGTCCTCAGTTTAAACAACTCAATCTAAAGAGCAAGCAAACCAGAGTCATCCCATGCTATCTGGATCCTATCGACACCATTCTGAAGAACCAATCGCTGATCCAAAGTCACCCAACAGGTTTTCAGGCCTAAAGTGGGATCAGAACTCATTTCCTGATTTTTAGCCTGGTCCCTTAATCACTAAATCAAACTGGCTCTCATGTCAATCTCCTACCCTCTTATGTTCTGATAAAAAGTATTCATACACATTAGTACAATTTCAAAGTATTTTGGATATATGTTTCAGCAATCAGCCTGACCTATTTATCAATAAAAATCACACTACATTCTCATTACTGGTGCCATTATTATAATTTCAGCCTCTACAACTCACATCTCTGAAAGTTTTTGTTTAATAGGGATTTTTCTCAAAATTCTCTTGCTTTGTTCCTATTATGAGTTTTGGCTTGGGAAACAAAATAGGAAAATGTACCTATCCAAAAACTGCCCAAGTTGCCATTTCCTAATGGCAGCTTAAGTAGATGCAAAGGATTGTTTCTAAATTCACCAGGATAAATTACTGGCTGCATTCTATATCAGCAACCCATGCAAGCTGACTAATGGAGTTATATTTGCCTCACAAGATATGTTGCCTGTGGAATGGCTGAAAAACGAAGAATGAGTAGCACAACTTGTCAGTGAAAATAGAAAAAATATTCCATTTAGCAGCCTCACTGTCCATCCTGACAAGCTGTTTCATCCAGAAAGTTCTATCGATAAGTCTAGATCTAGTCTAATAAACTCCAGAATTAATTAAATGTTACTAAAGAGGACAATCTATAGAAAAACAAGCAAATAAAAAGTGTTTAAATTTTGTTCAAATTTCATCTTATCAAACATCATGGCAAATGAAGATTTAAACATATATTTACATATCGCTTTGTCCTTACAATGCATTATGCTGACAAAAGCTTCCTCTCAGCTACTCCTGAGCAAGCCTGGCAATTAGCATGAAAGAACCAATACGGACCGGTTATCTGGTCCGATACTCTTTATTCTTAGTGTTCTTTTCTACCAGCAAGTCTCAGGAAGTACTGAGCAAGGTAACCAAATGGTAGCCCACATAAAGTCAGTGCTAGGAGCGTCTGCCTCCCAGCGCTGTTAAATACCCTAATCCCACCCCCACGTGTTTCCAATATCCGTTCTGCTCCAGTAGCCACCATCCGGTCTCTGATAACATGGAACAAACAGCCATGATCCAGGAAGCACTGTTCCAGCGTCCCCACCTCCACCGTTCCATCGCCGATCAGCTGGAGTCCTCTGTTGCCTCCATCAGTCCACCGTATTGCCACTGCTCACATAGAGATCTGCACCACCCTCACAAGCCACCGTAGTAGTGCGTCTCAGGCTCTGTCAGCTGGCAGGTGATTGGAAGGCAGGCAGGCGCGGTCCAGGTTCTTGGCAAGCTCCAAGCCAGAGCTCAACATTTCCCTTTTACGTCTTTTTAAAGACTTAAATTTAAAAATTTAGGACTTATACCAAATCCTAAAATGAAAGCATCTCTCCTAATCCTAAAGCTGCTTTGAATTTTAAAATAAATGTTATGTAATCCTAAATATATTTACAAGTAAGTCCTACCAAATATAGATTTTGATTTAGCAAACATAGCTAGGTTTGCACTACAGAAATACTTTTTAAAATCAACAAAGTAATATAATCATAGATATACATTGAAAAAAAAATACAACAACTAGACTATCTGAAGCAAAGCTGCATAAAGATCCACAACCAATATGAGAAGTGTGGAGCAACCCACTTTCAAAGGAAAAGAAGAAGCATTTCAGACAATCACAATAGTCCATAAAAATTCTTTTTTTTTATTACATTACCCTTAGCATAACAGAAATAAAGTAAAATTCAGCTTCAGGGGAAAAAAACTTTGAGAGCAATTCAACTGCATGTAAAGTCTTCTATACTGGAGCAATGTGAGAATAAGATTAATGGTTTCCAGTGATTAATGGTTACAACAGTGATGTTGTAAAATCACTACCCTCAAAGTGTATAAACTTGCCACTGCACACATATCTGTGGCAAGTGGCTTGTTCAGGAGCTGCCCACAAAGAAGCCAAATGGCAGGCTTTGCCAGGAAGCAAAAGCAATGGAGTTTTGACAAATCTTAGGATTCCTGACTGAAACTGAATCTAGATCAGGGCCCAAGTCCCAACACTTTTGGGAAGTCAACTGACAATCTTAGATGGTACTCAGGTATGGTAGACTAAACGTCTCCAGCTAACTCCACATCAAAAACTTCCTTAAAAAAAGTTTCCCCACTGAAGCAACCACTAGCCTACAGTTCTCCATCACAGAATCTTTTGCTGGTTCTTAGAGCCAAAAGTATATTCAGATAGAATTCACTTATACAGTATCTCCCAGAAGTGAGCACACCCCCTCACATTTTGTAAATATTTAAGTATACCTTTTCATGTGACAACACTGAAAAAATTACATTTGGCTACAATGTAAAGAAATGAGTATACAGCTTGTATAACAGTGTAAATGTGCTGTCCCCTCAAAATAACACAACCATTAATGTCTAAACCCCTGGCAACAAAAGTGAGTACATCCCTAAGTGATAAAGTCCAAATTGGGCCCAAAGTGTCAAGTGGCCGACATTATTTTCCAGCACTGCCTCAACCCTTTTGGGCATAGAGTTCACCAGAACTTCACAGGTTGCCACTGGAGTCCTCTTCCACTCCTCCATGATGATGTCACAGAGCTGGTGGATATTAAGAGACCTTGCGCACCTCCACCTTCTGTTTCAGGATACCCCACAAATGCTCAATAGGGTTTAGGTCTGGAGACATGCTTGGCTGGACCTTTACCCTCAGCTTCTTTAGCAAGGCAGTGGTTGTTTTGGAGGTGTGTTTGGGGTCGTTACCATGTTGGAATACTGCCCTCCAGGCCAGTCTCCGAAGAGAGGGAATCATGCTCTGCTTCAGTATGTCACAGTACATGTTGGCATTCATGGTTTCCTCAATGAGCTGTAGTCCCCCGGTGCTGGCAGCACTCATGCAGCCCCAGACCATGACATTCTCACCACCACGCTTGACTGTAGGCAAAACACACTTGTCTTTGTACTCCTCACCTGGTTGCCGCCACACACTTGACACCATCTGAACCAAATAATGTCATGCCCCTGTTAGAATCTGACTCTGGGGAAGAGGAGGAACAGCCGACAGGGAGTGGGAGTGTGGCTCTGGAGGTTGTGGAGGAAACTGGGAAAGGGCACAGGCCGGCTGGGCATTCAGAGGAAGATCCAGGCCCATCCCCTCTTCATCCTAGGGTACACAGGGAGGAGCGGATGAGGGAGTGAATGGTGTGGTCTACAAGGGAGGAAAGGGCCTTGATCCCCTTCATGGGCTGCAGCTGTGAGGACTGTTTAAAAGGACAAAGTGTACATGGGCCAGTGCTGGAAGCAAAGCGTGAATATATATCTAGTTTGTCAGTTCTTATCTGACTTTTGGTGTCCTTCCCTGTGTGTGTGTGTGTGTGTGTGTGTGTGTATGTATGCATGTATTTATTTATTTATTTGTTTGTTTGTTTGTTTGACTTGTATGCCACCCTATCTCCGAAGACTCAGGGCGGCTCACAACTAAAACCAAACATCAACATCAACAATAAATAATTAAAAAAGAATTAAACAAACACAAGCCCAATATTTAAATTAGAATTAATTTAAAAACCCCTCCCCCACCCAGGAGATCAGCACAGCCTGGCCTGTTCAAATAACCAGGTCTTCAAGTCATGACAGAAGGTGCAAAGGTCAGGGGCCAGACGGAGCCCCAGGGGTAGTTGGTTCCACAGGGCGGGAACTGCCATAGAGTAGGCTCGGCCCCAGGGCACCGCCAGCCGACATTGACTTGCTGACGGGACCTTGAGAAGCCCCTGCCTGTGTGCTCACACAGGGTGGTTGGCACTTGATACTGGCAGGAGACGCGTAGATATCCCAGACTTTGAATGTTAAAACTAGAACCTTGAATTTCACCCAGAGTGCAACCGGCAACCAATGCAGGTCGCCCAGGAGGGGTGTAACATGGGAGAATCAGGAAACTCCCATCACCACCCGCGCGGCCGCATTCTGCACCAGCCGCAATCTCCGGATGGTATGCAAGGGCAGTCCTAAATAGAGAGCGTTGCAGTAGTCGAGTCGGGAAGTAACAAGAGCATGAGTGACTGTGTGCAGGGCATCTTGGTCCAGAAATGGGCACAGCTGGCGAACCAGCCAGACCTGAGCAAAGGCCCCCCTGGCCACCTGATCCTCCAACCGGAACCCGTGCATCCAGGAGGACCCCCAGGTTCCGTGCCCTATCCACAGGGGGCAACACCTCTCCCCCTATGGCCAACGATGGACACTCCTGACTGGACCGAGATGCCGGTATGCACAGCCACTCAGTCTTGGCCGGGTTGAGTCAAAGCATGTTTCCATCCATCCAGATCCGTACCACATCCAGACAACGGGTCATCACAGAGAGGGCATCACTGACCTGGTTTGGGGTGGAGATGTATAACTGAGTATCATCAGCATACTAGTGGTACCTCACCCCAAAACCACGGATGATCTCACCCAGCGGTTTCATGTAGATATTAAACAGGAGGGACAAGAGGACTGATCCCTGGGGGACCCCACAAGTGAGGGTCCTCGGGGCCGACCTCTGCCCCCGTCAACACTGATTGCGAACGTCCCGAGAGGTAGGAGGAGAACCACTGCAGAACAGTGCCCCCCACTCCCAACCCCCCAAGGTGCTGCAAAAAGATACCATGGTCGATGGTATCGAAAGCCGCTGAGAGATCTAATAGGACTAGGACAGAGGAAAAACCCCTGTCCCCAGCCCTCCAGAGATCATCCATCAGTGCAACCAATGCCATCTCCGTGCTGTACCCGGGCCGGAAACCCGATTGGTACGGATCCAGGTAGTCTGCTTCATCCGGGAAGAGCGGAAATTGCTGAGCCACCACACTCTCAACAACCTTCGCCAAAAAGCGAAGGTTGGAGACTGGACAAAGTTGTCTAACACATATCTGTGGATGTCTTCAACCCCTTATCCTGCCTTGTCTCATTACTTTCTTCAGTGTGGTTGTGTTGTTGTTTTTTCTATTTATAATTTATATGTATTTTGAGTTTGAACAAAGTTCTTCCTTTTCGCAACTGTTTGTGGGGAAGTTTTTTCTCCAGTCAATGATAATTGGACCTTTGAAGCCAAGTTGAAGGAATTAAAGGGATTCACCTGTTTTTGTGACTGTTGTTTTTGTATCCCACAATGGATCATCACAAATAAGTTTGTCTTGGTCTCAGCGTACCACAGGACATAGTTCCAGAAATCCATGTCCTTAGTCTGCTTGTCTGTAGCAAACCGTTTGTGGGCTTTCTTGTGCATCATCTTTAGAAGAGGCTTCCTTCTGGGACAATAGCCCTGCAGACCACTTTGATGCACAGTGCGGCGTATGGTATGAGCACTGACAGGCTGACCCATCCCCCTTCAACCTCTGCAGCAATGCTGGCAGCATTCATACATCTATTTCTCAAAGCCAACCTCTGGATACAACGCTAAGCATGGGCACTCAACTTCTTTAGTCAACCATGACAAGGCCTGTTCTGAGTGGAACTGGTCCTGTTAAACCGCTGTATGGCCTTGGCCATCGTGCTGCAGCTCAGTTTCAGGGTCTTGGCAATCTTCTTATAGCCTAGGCCATCTTTATGTAGAGCAACATTTCGCTTTTTCAGATGCTCAAAGAGTTCATTGCCATGAGGTGCCATGTTGAACAGTGACCAGTATGAGTGTGCCTGTTCCCCCTTCACACCTGAGACTTTGTAACACTAACAAATCACATGACACCAGGGAGGGAAAACGGCTACTTGGGCCCCATTTGGACATTATCACATAGGGGTGTACTCACTTTTGTTGTGAGGGATTTAGACATTAATGGCTGTGTGTTGTATTATTTCTAGGGGACATCACATTTGCACTGTTATACAAGTTGTATATTCACTACTTTACATTGTAGCCAAGTGTCATTTCTTCAGTGTTGTCACATGACAAAATATACTTAAATATTTACAAAATGTGAGGGGATGTACTCACTTCTGTGAGATACTGTAGGTGCTGTTCCCTGGAAGGGCTTTTTTAGCCATAAATCTGGAGCAATGAGCAAAACTGTCTTACTGAATAATCCTAACTAACTACAGTGTTTGATATGAACAGGAGGGTTGGCTCAATTGCCTTCAACAGTCCCTTACAATGCTAGACTTTTATTTGTATAGGGAATGCCATGCTCAGGAACACATAGCGAAGAGCACATTTCATCCAGTTATGTTCATAAATAGGAGCTTAATGTCTGCGAATGTTACAAAATATTAAGCAAAGATTTGTGCATCAGCTACACACATTTAACAGACGAACTGTTAAATGTGCGTAGCTGAGAAAACTGATTTGTTCTGGGTCAGGCCCTACCTCAGGACTGTTTCCACTGGCTGGATATGGATTCTAAGTATACTCCCTACATTAACTAAGTTGCCAGATAAACCACACAAGCCAGGTAGACTGATCTGTTATGATCTGTACTCTGCTAAATAATTCATGGAAATAAGGACTGTAAGTGTTCCTTCAAATGGAAGATTCTTTCTTGTCGGTTACTTCTTAGAATATATAGACAGATATCCCTCTATTATTACACCTTTGAACAAAAATTGTTCAAAGAAGGGCATCAGAGTTCTGCTCATGGAAAGGAGCGCAGTTAGATTCTGTATTTCTCTAAACTGGTTTAGAGGGTTTTTCAGTGTTTCTGTACCTTTCCCATGTACCTGTGGCTGCTCACACTTTTTGCCATTATCTTATGGTCTCCTGCATTGGCTTTCTTTCTTCTTGTCCAAAATATAGTTATATAAATATATACATTTATTTTAATTAATAAATATATTTTTGCACTTATCACTGATTTTTTTCCCACAGTCATCTTGGAGTATTGATGGGATATGGGAGAAGAATGTTAGGTGCCGGTCCCTTGGTCACTCAGGGAAGCAAGAATTTCCCAGTGTTACCCTGCTGTTACTGGGTGGATGTCACCCAAAAGTGTGGCTTATTAGTTATGGTTTTCAATACTGAGTTCAGTACATTTCCCCTCTCTTCGTGCATTGTCTGCTACACAATTCTGTTGCTTTTTCTATCTCTTTGGGACAGTTTACTGAATACAAAAATATGCATCAACTGAGTATTGCAAAGCTTTTTCTTGCTACTGGACAGATAATTAATTCTCCAATCTGACTGATTGGAGGTTGGAGGTAAGGTTAAGATAAAGTGGTCAACTCTTTGTCTTGGGGACTCTGTGAGAAATTCTTGAATTTGCTGTTTTTTGTCAGCCTGATTTTCTATCTTCAGATATTTCTTCTTCTTTTCTTTCAAATCTCCTCCGGGAGGAACAGAAGATGTAAATAGGATATCACTATTCTCTTTGAAAACACAGAGTATTGAAGAGGTTTCTCTCAAGGAGTGGGGAAAAACTTCTTTTGAGCTCTGTCCTCTAGGTAAAATAAATTCTATTTTTTGTCATATAAACATGGTGCATGATTCTCATTTTAATAAATGTTATAAATTTCAAGACAGAAAGAACACAAAGATTAAACTGACCAAATATGAGAGCAAGCAAGACCAAAAGATTCATCCATCTAGATCTGCCTTCTGAATCAGGTAAGTTAACACAAAAACACCACCCCAATTTTCTTTCCACATTCACCATGTGTGTTTCTTCTACAATGATCAGAAGAACCTAAGCACTTCATATTTCAGTCAGGATTTCTTACTTGAATTTGATGAATAGGCCTGCTGTCATGGAAGATTTCTGAATGAGTGATTTCAAAAGCATATATATTTATGCAATTTGAGGTAAGAAAAGAAAAATTATGAATGCAAGGTAGTTGTTGGTAATTATTATGTGTTATTCACATAATAATTTTAGAGTAAGGATTATTGCATGTTAATCCTCAACATTTTTACTTTGATTTTGATCCCAACAATTATAATATAATTTGTTTTCAACTACATGTTTAAAATTACAGCCTGATACTTTTTTAATGATAGGAAGGAATTGTGTCTTTTCACCATACATGTCATGTTACATTCTCCATTCTCAAAATTAACTTTGCCTTTGCTAATCTGAAAATGAAGTTGACTTGTACCTCACCACAATATATTTGTGTCACACAGATAGATAACACAGAAGTCCAGAAGTGTTAGTCTTACTACATAAACTATCCCTAATGAAGGAAGATTATCCCAAAAAAATTGTAAGCCGCCCTGAGTCTTCGGAGAAGGGCGGCATATAAATGTAATTAAAAAAAAAGATTATAAACTACAGAAATCTGACTAAGGTTTGACATAATATACAAAATGTACCTTTACTAAACAGAATTTAGAAGTTCTTATCATCTTTGTAAATAGAGGGAAGTACAGCATATTCAGTTTATTTTGTCTAATGCCACATCCTTACAACGATTCTGAACACAAGCAGTATCTCTACCTTCATTATAGACCAGGGTGTCAAACTTGATTTCATTGAGGGCCACATCAGGGTTCTTTTTGACGTTGGAGGCCAAGTGGGTGTGGCTGGGATGGATGTGGCCAGCTCAATGTATCCCCCCAGGGTCCATTTTCAGCTGTGATGGCCTCTTGCAGCACTCTGCCAGCAAAAACGGACCTCGGGTGGACTGCATGCGGCCCTCCCGAGCTCCATTTTTGCTGGCAGAGTGTTGCAAGAAGCCATCGCAACCGAAAACAGAGCTTGGCAAGGCTGCACATAGCCCTCCTGAGCTCCATTTTCGCTGGAAGAGACACTGTGGGCCTGTCCTTCACTGTTTCCAGGCGGACCAGATCTAATCACCCTGCAGGCCGCATCCAGCCCGTGGGCCTTGAGTTTGACACCCCTGTTATAGACAATATTTCTTTGGTTATTATAACCAAACTATTAATTGTATCCATTTACAATCATAGTATTCATTTTAACAAAACACAGTATTGTTGGATCAAGGAAATGGGATTTCAAAAACCCATTTTATTTCATTTTAACCGTATTTTATACTCAATTTCTACCTTTTATAAATCAGTTTTCAAAAAATACTTTAAAATATTGTGGTCTTATTTCTAGGGAAGATACCCTAGGAACAAAATATTTAAGCCAAACCCTACTATATCACACATGCAAGAGAAAATTAAGATTGACTACTGTGCACATGTATGTTAAAAACACATGGCCACTCATAATAGTCATACTTTTCTTGAATGAATAAAGGTATGTTGCACAACTCTTTTTCTCACTGAAAAAGAGAAAGTCCTTTTTGACATTTAACTTCATTCTTAAGAAAGGAACATTAGCTAAACAAATGTTATTTGTCTTATGACCGGATTTGATATATTAACATGAAGACTGTTAAAGCAAATAGAAAATATCAGCAGTAGAAAGGCCTTGAAGTAGCAGGATTCCAGAAAGGCAAAAGGATGCAAAAACCCATTTTATTCTTCATAATATGCATATCACAGTTAATTGTGTCGGAAAGGGACAGAAAACAGCATGTTCCATTCTAAATGCATCCTTTAATTTTAAAAACCAAAGCACAGAAAGAAAAGAAGCAAAAGATTCTTTTCTACCCAAATGAGTGCTATGTTTTTTTATGGCCTGGAAAATGCATAACTGAAGCTTTAAAAAATTAACCACTACCCCCCTTCTCTCAGTAATGCAAGCTTTCCTGGCAAGAGTTCCCAC
This sequence comes from Naja naja, assembly GCA_009733165.1. Classification (NCBI taxonomy): domain Eukaryota; kingdom Metazoa; phylum Chordata; class Lepidosauria; order Squamata; family Elapidae; genus Naja; species Naja naja. The sequence goes on from CM019148.1 coordinate 307,315,538, forward strand.
CAACTCCACCAGATTTGAAACTTCTCCCTTCCTTCCATGAAAAACATATAGACACAATGCACTCTTTTTGCCCAAGCCCTGATTTTATTTTATCTTCATTATTCATGTAGATGAGACATAAACTCTGTGTTGAAAATTGAGGGATTAAAAGTAGTACAAAAAATATTTTAATGGAAGAAGTGACTAGCGCCAAAAAAAGTCAGTCCACTATTGAACAATGCTTAAAAGCAGTGTAGAAGCTTCATGCAGTGTACAGTTTTTATAATTTAAAACCAGAGTTTTCCACTATTTCCCAAATAAAGTTATGATGAAAGTTAGATCCCTTTATAACAGATTGGTTCTTTTTGTGGTTTGTTTGCATCCTGCATACTGATATGCCTCTGGAAATCAAAGGCACTTATCAAATACTACCCCAGCTTATATAATTGGGTTTGATTCTGAGTCCACATTTCAGATTCATTACTAACATGCAAGGTTAGACCAGAGCATTACATAAGACTCATTAACAAGATTAATACAAGAATAAGAATGACTTTTTTCATGTAAATTGAATTAGGACTTTCTCAATTAACTTTTATAAAGCAGGGATGAATATCACTATCAAATGTAAAAGCAACATAGACACATTTAAACAATATTTTTCCACTAATAAGGGTAACATGTCAGGATATAGAATGTTTTCCATAAGTAGCGTAGAAAATATTTTAGAACAGGCATGCCCAACTCATGGCCCATGGGCCACATGTGGGTTTCAACAGCTCATAATGCAACCCCACAAAATTGTAAACTTTTAACATTATATGTCTTTATATACATTATCTATAAAATCTATTATATATGCAACCCAAGGCAATTCTTCCCTCAATGCGGCCCACACAAGCAAAAAAGTTGGACAACCATGTTGTAGGGGAAAAAAATCCATACATCTGAATATGTGCAACAAAATAAAGATCTTTCAGCATCAGTATCAAGAATATTATTTTAATTGAAATCCCTCAGTTCCATCCAGCCTCTTCTGATTTTGTTTTAATGCTATTACATTTATAGTGATTATGCTGTTGCACTGTTCCTCTATTATGGCATTTGATTGCTTTAAAAATAAACCACACTGAAGGTCTCTAAAAATATAGAATATAAACTACCCCAACTTATTTCAGCATTTTAGCTTCCTTTTAGCAGGTTCTCTTGTCAGATTTCCCATATCATTATCTTTAGTTGAAAATTATAGCAGTAGGAGGTAGAATCAATCTTTTACATCAAGGGTGATATACTGAAAAGCATTTGCAAACTGTCAGCACCCCAGACCCTTTTCTATCCTGAGACTACCTGTATTTGTAAATCCTGATACTGAAACTATATAAGATACCTAGTTGGTATCTCCTCATTTATTGGCAGTGTTAAATTAACAGATAGGTTAGCCTATCAGATTAACCATGGTTTCCTAAACAAATTTTAGTTGCCTGGTCATAATGGTGAACCATAAATCATGTCTTACAAACAACAGCTGTGTTCACATATCACCACTAAATCTAAAGCAACCAAAAAACATTATGGACCAGAACAATGTGTGAAGCCAGTTATTGATTTAAATCAAAAGCAGCTGCAAGAGGTTGGAGGGAGTGGGAAGGAACACTCTATTTTATCCATGCGCGCCTAGTTATTTTATCACACAAAGCACAATTTTGAAATGCTTTGGTACTTATGCATCACAGACAGGGACATATATTTTAACATGTAATAAAACTGCTCTGAACTTCTGGAGAAAAGGTGAACAACTAGTTTGATCTACTGGTTAGGCACCAGTCTAGAAACCAGGAAACTGACTTGTGAATTCTCGTCCTGCCTTAGCCATGAAAGCCAATTGGGTAACTTGGGCCAGTCACTATCTCTCACCTAAACTCACCTCACTGGGTCGTTGTTAAGGGAAAAAAGGAGGAAGAAGGAATATTAGATATGTTCACTGGGTTGACTCATTTATAAAGATAACAAAGGCAGGCTAAAACAAAATCTGGGGGAAAAAACCATTAAAATTAAATAATGAGTAGATCTTTTGTTTCAAAGGTAGCCTGTTATGACTGAAATAAAAGAACATGTTTAACAGCCCCTGCACAGCATTCAAAAGTGGTGCTTTAGAAAGTGTATTAGCACAAATAAAACAACCTCAAAGTGTTAAAACAATCATGTCTCTGGAAGGCTGAGAGATATTCTTCTCTGCTTTGAAGGATATTCCCAAAAATTTACCCAGACAGTAGTTCCATTGGGATCACCAGCAAAGTAAAGCGTCTGTTCACAGAACACATGAAAAAAGCAGGAGAAAACTAAAGCACTGGTACAACTCTTCTAAGGCATACTGCTATTTAGTGGTGGTTTAAGGAGAGCTTCACTCATAGCTAATACTAATGTCTTAAAACTTAATCCAGTTGAAGGGAGCTTAATTACGGTTCCATCATCAGATCTGCATACTTTATTAATATAGACACAATAAATCATCAACAACGCACATTTATGCCCCTTGTCTCTCCACCATGCGTGCAAATATTTCAGTGGGCTTTTCCTTATTTATTCAAACAAGTAACTAGACATTCATTATGCAGCAAGGCTTTCCAGTTGCTAAGGTTTTAAAAATCAGCAGCAATCACCTACCAGATGTATAATTGTCCCCATAATACCCTACAACTTTTCAAAATGTAAAAAGTTATGTATTATATCCCACACTGTGTGAACAGACATGCTTTGATATTGTGGAATTTTCCCAATACCTCCTCCTCTTGCACGATCCCAAAAATCTTCTTGAGATACTAGAGCAGATTTAGAAGAACACCGAAGGGTAGAAGTATAAAGGCAATCTTTTCTATTGGCTGATACAATTGCACCAGAGACCCAAATATTTGACTTATATCCTACTATTCACTTAGGAGATCAAGACAACATACACAACATTCCCTGCTTCCATGTTATCTTCGAAACCATAACCATGTGAAATAGAAGGGACTGAAAAGAGTATGGTTGGTCGGGGTGGGATTCAAAAATCCCAGCAACAGGTTTGCTGTCCAGTTGCTGGGTGGGCGTGGCCTTCTGGAACTTCCAGGAGGGCCATATTTCGCCTTCCCAAGGGTCCAGAGGCTTCCCTCAGGCCTCTGGGAGGACGTAAAAGGCCTCCCTCGGGCTCTGGAGGCCCTCTGGAAGCTGAAAACAGGCCAGAAGGCCCATTTTCCCCCCTCCCAGAACCTTCGTGCGGACTCTGCACTTACCTGATTTGAAAATGGGCCGTGTGGAGACTCCTGGGAGGGATGGGTGGGGCCAGCCGGTCGGTTCAAATACCGGTTCAGCGAACCAGATGCAAATTTAACATCCAGTTCACCCAAACCAGTCTGAACTGGTAGAATCGCTCCCCTGTGATTGGCCCAAGTCATTAATAACTTCTATGGCTGAAGCTGGACTTATGCAATGGTCCTAATGCAACATTTTAACCATTACAGCACACTGATATTTTAATCTCACTGCATTTTAATCTTCTCATGACTTCATACTATATGGTAAATATACATTAGGCCAACTTTATATAATACAAGTTACAATGTAATATTCTATGGGAGGCTATGTTTTCTTTGTGCTTTGTACCTGAACTATTATAGTCTATTAACTCACTGTCAAATATTTAATGGAAGCCTCTGATGCTGTTAGGTAATTTTATACTTTGGACTTCATGGTTTTACTGAATAGGTGAAAGTTCTTTAGATAATAAAGTATATTATTTCAAAATGATGAAAGCTAGCTCTGCTGAATTTGATACCTGCTACTCACTTTTCTAAGTGGGGGAACTAACTTCTACCCTACATTTCTATTATTGATAGTACCCTGGTTCAATTCTATTATTGTCCATAATTTAAAAACAGAAGTATTGTGTTCAACTTACCTCCAGTTAAATTCCTTTAAGAGTCTTTTCTATTTTTTCCACCAGAACTTCAACTGCTGTTCTTCTGAACTATTAAGTTTCACAAGTCAAACTCAGCTCCTGATTACTATATGCTATATGTAGACAACTTACAATCATTTGATTAATGACTGTTTGAAGTTACAATGGCACTGAAAAAAAGTGACTTATGACTGTTATTCACACTTACAGCCACTGCAGCACCCCCAACCTGATGTGATCAAAATTTGGATCCTTAGCAACAGAAATTTTGGACTTAATTGTGATAGCAAGTTAAGGACTACCTGTATTATTATTATTATATAGACATTGCCACAAGTCCTCTTGTCAATAATTCAGTAAAGTTATGACACTTTTTAGCGGCTGTTTCTTCAATCATTCAATCTAACTAACAGCTCTGGAATTTGATACTTTTGAATAAAAAGTGGCGTTTGCGTGGAAAAAGAAACCATAACTTCAATTCCCATTTCTGAAATCTGCCAGGGGAAGAAATTTGCATTCCAATTTAATCTGAATAATAATTGGCAGAACTTTGGTGATATAAGGCATTATTCCAGAAATTTAATACATATTAACACGGGCTTATTGATCTCAGGCAAAAAAGGATCAACAATGCACATTTTTGCAGTGAAAATACATTTGTGGGACAACACAGTAACTTACATTTTAGATCAATTTTGTATCTTTTTCTCTAATATTGACAATAATTTTTTTTAAATTAACAATTTTGCAGATCTCTCCTACATGATGCTGTAACAGTAGCATTAGCAGTGTAACACACATATATGGTACTTTGTCAGACATTTCAGTCTGAGTTCTCACGCATACTAAGTTATTGTTTAACCATAGCTCCATGAATACTTTTATGAATCATAGAAATAATAAAATAACCATGTTTTTTAATTGAATTATAATTGTCTGGACTCAGATCACACTGTGCACACAATGATGGGCAATACAAATAGTAAGCTAAAGAAAACAAACCTTATCAGAGCTACCTGTTATAGTATCTCAGCCACATATTTCTCATAGAACATGTAGACTGATAGATTACAAATTCATTGCATTTTAAGAATCCACTTAACTCAGCAGCTTGTTTGAACCAATTATGGATAGACTGCATAAGACAGAAAAGTTCTATGAATTGTTTTATTCCATTTTGAATTTGTATACTAGTAACTGACAAACTGTAAAATCAATATGACTTATTGTTTTTCATTCTGTAAGAAGAAACAAAGGACAAACAAAAATCAGACTGCAGAGATTGCAACTCACAAAACAGGCACATTTCAAATTGCTTCCTTAAACTAAGCAGAACCAAGAAAATTCCAGTTCTCATTCTCTAAGATTAGATGCCATGTTGTACAAGGACACCTCCTGACAAACATTGGGTTTTTAAAACAGAATTATTTATGTATTTAATATAGGTGATAAGAAACAAAAAATATATAATTTAAATCATAAAAAATAAAACTGATGGATACCAGGGAACCCACAAAACACATTGTACCCCCGTAGGCAGGAACTGCACCTTAGTCATAGCTCCAGGGGAAGTTTTTACGTTGCTTCGAAGTGGAGGTTTCTTATCAGAGCATGTGGGATAGATAAGATTCCAGTAGAGAAATCCCCAGGAGAGATATTGTGCCTGCAATTTTCTGTATTCTGCTAAAGCTGAAAATATAAATTTAAAAGATTGTTGTTGAAAACAATATTTTGCTTATTGTCATCAACTTGTTTAATATTAAGATATTATATAGAACTATGCAAAGCTGGGGTAATTTATAACATGTACTTTTCTACAACCCTAATATCTAAAATTCTAAAAATCAGGTTTTTTAATCAGGAATTGATAGAATACATTCCTCTTTCAATGTAATCTTCACTTCACTTTTTTCTAAATAGAGGCGCTCCATGATATTGTTTTCTTAAATCTGTGGCTGTATGCGAACACACACACAATGTGTGTGTTCAATTAAACATCCCAGTACTGATGCCAATTGCTAGATAGGAACAGCTGAATGAAAAATGCAGTTTATGTAGTTTTATTTTTTTTAAGTACAAATGATTGGAGAGTTTAGTCCAATCACCACTTTCTATTTGTGTGCATTAAAACCCATTTTCAAAGAATAAAATTGAAACTGAACTTCAGAACTATGTCTGATTTGAATGGAATATGCCTATCTGAAATAAGAACATAATTAAAAATCAAAATGTGTTTCCATTTCACAAACAGAATAGATTTTAATCGTATATTTAATGATGTGAATTTAGTAGGAAAAACATACCAAAATACTTAAAACATGTTCTGTAGTACATTTTATTTAAACATACATTTTATTTATATGTTTTCAGCATCAATAACATGTAAAATATTAGCAATTCTGGATTTCTATTTTTAATATAGTTAAATGTAAGTTACAAGATTTAAAATTTATTTTATGTGCTATTGTTGCATTTTTATTTCATGGCACAGATACATGATTGCATTATAAACCAGAGTACGAGAAAATAGAAATCACCTTCATTAGGAAATAATTTAACAAAAATAGTTCATTCATAAAACCAAGGCAGAATTATTGTACTACATTTGCACAGTACAGGGCAGAAGATCAGTTTTGTAGTCTTAAAATATAGTAACATATTTTTTAACATTTATTTTATAATAGACATTAAAAAGTCATCATAAATTTATTCATAAAAGTGTATTCCAGTGATAAAAGAGTTGATAAAATGCAGCATGAACAAAACCAGGAAGTGATTGCCAGAAGAAAAACAAATATTCAACAGGAACTGCCTTCACCCAAACACATGTAATGAATGATAGAGATGGGGAAAACAGGAAGCCCCCTACAATGGCCAAAAGAAACAGGGATTGGAACAAAGCAGGATTATATACAGGTAAACCCATTCAAATGCCCTGTAAAATCTTAGCATTTTAGCATAGTGTTTTTATTCAGTGCTGAGGTTTCCAGGGCAAGGAAATGCCTGGATTAATGCAGTTCAGTGAGTAAGAGCAATCAATAAAGTTTTACAGCTACCTTTGCAGAATGTCTGTTTACATTTGAAATACTTCTCCATTCATTGATTACTCAAATTTAGTAGAGACAAGACAGCGACATAAATGTTCTCTCACTACTATAAAGCTTGGACATTTTGCAAGTGTTTCACAGTTTGAATGCTTAGTCCAAAATGTTGAACACACTCATTCTATCAATATTGAGACAAATCCTTTACATAAGGAACAATAGGAAATTGCAATTTGTTCAAGGGTCAGCAATAGCTGAACTAGCCCTTACTACCACCTTCACACTGAATAAGAAAACACAACCGATGAATCAATCTTCCACCCCTGCAACTATTAACCAGAAACCCTTTAGCACAAGGGTGTCAAACTTACATCATCATGGCAGCATCATGTGATGCATTGGGACTTTTTTCACCTTCACTAAACTGGGGGTGGGCATGGCCAGCCCACGGGCCACAAGTTTGTCAGCCCTGTTTTAGCATATCCATCTGTCAATGCCTGTTGAAAAAACAATTCTGAGAGTTCTCTTTAAGTCTCATTTCCAATCATGAAAGCAAAAAGAAAGGAAGATATTGCCAAGTTACTATGAACTTTGTCCAGGATTAGTGACTAGAGATGCAGTACTACAGGCCTTTCTATAGCAAGCTATGCTGCTACTAATTCTGATAGGGAGAAATGAGCCTCTGATGGGGACTAGAAATAGGCAAAAGATACTGCAAGTTTGTTATTCAGTTTGACACCCACTGGTTTCTACAGAGTAAGTTTAAAAGCAGAAAGCACAGAAGGGGAAGAAATAATAAAGTACTTCCCTTGAATCTTGCTAGGACTTTAGGATCTCTTGATAAGGAGCCCCTGCTGTCCTAAATTCTGCAACATGATCACCACAGCAAGCAGGCCAACAACACTGGTTACAAAAAAATCTGGTTACTAGTGAACCAAAGTTAGCTATAATCAAGGTCAGACTTCATTATAAAACAAGCACTCCTCTTAAAATAGCAGGCTCTAATAAAATGATTGATGAATTTTACAAGTAGACAGCTTTCCTGGAAATACATTTAGGCAGCAATAAAATCTTGGAAAATATATACAGAAATAAAGTACTTATTGAATGTAACTGTAATTCAACTTTTGATAGCTGGATTGCTTTTCATCTTATTAGTGTATGCAGCATGACCCATGTTGCACAACACCCCCTTAACAAAGAAATCGTCATTCTGCAGCAATACGTTTACCCTCTTGTTTGCTGAGAAATCTCCAATCTCAATAATATTGTTAGATCAGAGGACTACCTAAACTATAACAAGTTTATTAAATCCACTAAGCTTTTTTTGTTTTGATAAGTAGCTTTTATGATCAACTTTATTTTTCTATGCCCTAGGCAAATACTTAACTGAACTTATTTTTGCAAAGCTTCTATTACCTGACTTTGGCTTGTTAAGTATGCAGAAATGTTTCCATTGCCATAGCAACATTGGGTGAGCATTTATAGGTGTGTGTGGTTTGGCTTTGAAAAGAAGATGTTTAAGCTGATGATATAAGGAATGAAATGGCATATTTCAGTTCATTTATTAAACATGGAGACAGGCTTCAGATTCAGACTGTTATCAGGCTCAGAATTTATTTTTTCATTATGGCTGAATGCAACCTTGCTCGTAGTCCTGGATTTGAAGGACTAAGATTATCAATCATTCTTAAAATAGGAGAATATGTGTTTCAATGGCAAACTTCTAGCAACCCTTGCTAGACAGCTGGAGTATCAGAAATCCAATAAACGATGGCAAGTGCCTTTTATTTAGCATGCAAAAGTCACTTGACACTGATGACATAATAAATTTATTTTTTTGCTATCCCTTTTTTGAAATATAGAAACTTATTTTATTAAGTTTGCTGAAACCTATACCTAAAAGATTAAGATTGTTCTAATTAAAACAGTTTTAACAAGACAGTAACTCCAGCTAATTTATTTGTGGCATCAAACAAGAAAGACTACGAAATTTGGTTTCCAACAATAAAAATAACCTTCTCATGTCATTAAGTTATAATGGCTAAAATGAAAATACCATGTCTGTCAATTTACTGTGGCAAGGAAACTGATAATTTAGAGAATCTGTTTTTTTATAAATCAATCAGAATAGAGCTGGAGGGGACACTGGAGGTCTTCTAGCCCAACCCCTGCTCAAGCAGGAGACCCTATACCAGTGGTGGCTAACCTTTTTGGGCTCCTGTGCCAAAAATTGTGTGCACGCTAGCGCTTGTGTGCCAACACCCAAAAGGCAATGTGCGTGTGCCCCACCCCCTGTGCATGCACACATGATTCTCCCCCACCCCCTTACCTGCACTGCACCTGCTAGCTGATTTTTGGCCCGTTTGAGGACTTTTTCGGCCTACCTGAGGCTTGAGGGAAGCCTGTGCAGCCTTTGCAGGCTGAAAAGTAGGCCCGTTTCGTCACTTCCTGTATTTCCGGAAATACTGGAAGTGACAAAACGGGCCTATTTTTCAGCCTGCAAAGGCTTCCCTCAAGCCTCAGGTAGGCCGAAAAAAACCCCAAACGGGCCGAAAATCATCTGGGAGGCATGTGCATGTGCAGTGAGGTAAGTCTGCCTGGGGCTCATGTGCCTGCACAAATGGCTCTGCGTGCCACCTGTGGCACGCATACTATAGGTTCGCCATCATGGCCCTATACCATTTCAGAGAAATGGCTGTCCACTGCCCTCTTAAAAACCTCCAGTGATTAAGCACCCATAACTTCTGACAGCAAACTCTTCTGCTGGTTAATTGTTCTCACTGTTAGGAAGTTTCTCCTTAATTCCAGGTTGCTTCTCTCCTTGATTGATTTCCATTGATATCCAATAGAAACAGAAATAGATCCCATTTCTATCCAAGGAAGATAGAAGTATAGGTAGTGCTCACTTAATAACTGTTTGTTCAGCAACCATTTAAAGTTACAGTTGTGCTGAACAAAGGGTATGTACGAGTGCTCCCCGAAGTTACAGTTGCTACAGCACTCCTATGGTCAGATAAACAAAATTTAGGTGATTGGCAGCCTGCTTGTATTACAACCACAGGGGCATTTAATTCTCCCCGCCCAGTTATCTCCTCCCCATCTCTGTCCTTTGGATGCCCTGTACAGTGGCACTCCTTGGCTGTAACAGCAAAACAGCTGTCTCAGGTCACCAACACAACCCCATGCCTAACCCCATGCCTCTACTTCAGCCTCAGCTCCATCAAGGAGCTCCGTGCTGCAGCCATCTATCCCAGCGCCACAGCTCAAAGCCTCCACTACCTCCTCAGGCCCTGCTACCCTTTACTGTCGTTCTTCCACTGCTGGCAAGCCTGGCCCCATGTGAAGCAGTTGATGGCTATGCATTGCCCAAATAGCGTTTGGAGAATTTTCCAAATCATCTGCACCATTCTCACAATGCTTTGGAAGGATTTTGAAGTCTTGCAAAAAGGTCACACCCACCACGCTCAGGTGCCAGCACCCAGAAGGCAATGCATGCACTCCCCCACTGCCCCCAGGCCGAAAAATAGGCCTGTTTTGTCACTTCCGGTATTACAGGAAGTGATGAAATGGGCCTATTTTCGTCCTGCAAAGGCTGCAGAAGCTGTCCTCAAGCCTCTGGGAGGCTGAAAATCAGCTATGAGGCATGCACATGTGCAGTGAGGTAAGCTTGCCCGCGGCTTGCGTGCCAGCACAAATGGCTTTGTGAGCCACCTGTGGCACTGGTGCCATAGGTTCTCCATCATGGCACTAGGGCAATCTAGTGATCCTGAAACAGTTAAGCAGGGTCAGATAAGATTAATGTCCGAATGGGAGACTATCAGGAAATCCTTACAAAGTTGACAAGACACCCTGCAGAAAGGTAATGGCAAACCATTTCCATCCTGTCATCAAAAAGACAACATGGATATGTCTGTGTTGTTAGCATTATGCTTTGCTGTGCAAGGCATTCAAAAGTATTCATGTGAAGTAGAAGTATGCAACATGTCAAGCATGTAATGTTGTGAAATGTCTATTTTGAGTTCTTTCCACACCTCGTCACTAGGAATTACAGTAAACTTGACTTGATAAAGATATGAATTTTCTTTCATTTGACTCTAATCAGTCCTTTATTTATACAGGTAGTCTTCAACATACAATAGTTCATTTAGTGACTGTTCAAAGTTACAACGGCACTGAAAAAAGTGACTTATGACCATTTTTCACCCTTCCGACCATTGCAGCACCCCCATGGTCACATGATCAAAATTCAGATGCTTAGCAAGAGGTTCATGTTTATGACAGTTGCAATGTCCTGGGGTCATGTGATCAGCTTTTGTGATCTTCTGACAAGCAAAGTCAATGGGGAATTCAGATTCACTTAACAACCATGTTATTAACTTAACATATGCAATGATTCACTTAACAAATATGGCAAGAAGTCATAAAATGGGGCAAACTCACTTAACAACTGTTTCTCTTAGCAACATAAATTTTGGGCTCAATTGTGGTCATAACTCAAGGACTACATGTACTACAAATTTAATTAAAACAGCAGACTTGATGCACAGTCCTATCAATATTCAAAAGTAAACTTTACAATATTCAGTGTTGTAAGAATGTTTGGAACTGCATCTCCCACAGCAATTGAAACTATACTGGATAATGCTACCACTCTAGCTACTGTATTCCATTTTAAAAAAGAAGAAATATTTAAATGTGGTTGTTACTATTTTCTTTTTTATACCTTTATAGAAGATACTCATAAGACTTACCAATATCAGAAAAAAAATGATCCCATGTAAAGTCTGGAGGGGTTTTGAGGGCTACCAAAATGCAAGGAAAGCACATTTCAAATAAAAAATAGTAAAAATAAATGGGATTTATGTAAGAATGTCATTGTTTTCTTCCTGTAGCTGAACTATAAATACCAAATATTCTTAAAAATTGTGTGTATTTAGGTGTTTTTCAGATGCAAAAATTTTTACAGCATAGTACTACGGTAACTTCAGCAGGGTTTATTTCAATTAAATATTTACAGAGATGTTTGAAATTTTAAAATTTATTACATCTAATATAAATGTTCCTTTACAATAATTACTACATGAAATGACATGCATTGATACCATTTATAACTTTCAGTTTATAGTCTCCGTTTCTTTACTTCAAGCTAATATTTATTTTTTCCATTTATTTTTTTCTTCAGCTTATACTGATTTTACTGCTACTTATCTTTTACCTTTCCTCTTTTCTGATTTTTGTGCTCTTTTCATTGCAAATGTTCTTTTTGCAACTTATTAAGTAAACCATTTTACTGAAGATATCAATATGCATTAACAATGTATTGCATTAATGATACTATAAAGTTTGAGTTTTTCTTAATATATTAGGCTTATACATGTCCTTAGATTTTAATGTTTGTTTTTTTAAAATGTATATGTATAGATATATTTTTATGACTGTAAGCCGCCCAGAATTACCCTATGGTAAGATTGGCAGTCAATCAACATTATAAATAAATAAATATACCGAGTTAAGTAACTTCTGGCTTCAAAAATGCAAATAGTCAATATGGATACATGCTGCTATTTATTATTGGAAGAACTTTATTAAGTACCCAGATCTTTATATTTTAAATCTAAAACTTCATACAACCAGTGCTTAACACACACAAAATGTCAATTAAATTTCATTATCAATGAAATGTCTGCAATATCAACATTTTAGTTCTTCTGTAAATGTACAATTAAGCACTCCTTGAAAGTCATGTCATAATAAAAGCTGGATCGTAAAATCAAGAAGCATATATGTAGGCCATCACATATGCAGCTGGCAAAGCTACGTTAGTTCCAACCTACAACAGCAATTCAAATAGCTGTCCTCATTTTAAGATATTTAGTTCTTTCATTTACCCCTGCGTGATTCTGAGCCAAATCTTCCCCAAGTAACGTTAAGAAAACATTTCTGACCCTTAATAATAAAGTCAGACTTTCTGGCACATTGCAAAGTTAGAGAGCAAACTCGATCAAAATGAAAGCAGGATCTATCCTTTCACTAATTCTCAACTGTATATGATTAACTGTATGCAAGACCTGCAACCAGGTTTATCTGAGAACAAGACAATAAAACAGTAAGTTTCAGGATTTTTGCTAAAAGAATAGGGGGGAAATAGTTACAATTTTAGCCTTTCATTCATAACCTAAGAATACTATACTTTCGCAATAAAATGTTTTTTAGGAATAAACTCTGAATTAGAATGGTACTTTGGGACAGCTTCAAGTGAAAACTAAAAGGAAACCAGGTAAAGGATATGCTAAGATGGACCTATAATTTAAAATACGTTTCCTAAAATGGCCTTCACAACATCAATTATTCAAGATCAATAATACAATTTTAATTTCATAAGCAAAAATGATCTGTGCTTATGAAAAAATATTAGCTTTTAATGAATCCAATGGCTGAACACTATGAAAACTGCCAGTAGTATGACCCTTTAAAGCAAGCAGTATTTTTTTCAAAAAAATCATTGCTATGATCTGGATATTTAAACACAAACAATGCAAGCTTGAATTAGCAAGTATTTGTCAATTCTGTTCACATAATGCACAGCATTATTCAACCATAAAATGCTTTCTCTGGCTGAGTAAAATGCTCTGGCAGTTCTCTGTTGTTTTTTTTTTAAAAAAACTTGTATAACTATAAATAAATAGCTAGAAAAGTAAAAATAAAAAATATGCTCACTGGAAAATATTACTGGCTGTTCATGGCAAATTCTTCGGAGGAAGTGTGTATGTGCCCACATACACTTTTATTATATTAGAACCCAATTCTGCTAGACTGGGCCTACTAGAGTGTAAAATATTAGTTGATATTACTGTAGATCTATATTTTAATATCAAAGTGTGGACAATATAGATTTGTGCAATTCAATAGAATATGAGCTTTTTAATACAAAATTTATGTGAATTAACGTTAACTACAATAATTGGTTACCACATTTCAGAAAAAAAAGCAGTCTGTTAAGTATGGGTGGAATATCAGCTAACAATCTATAGCACTTTTAACTATAATATATTCTGAAGAATCAGAAGAATACTCAGGATATGACCAACAGACTAATGAAACATGAAGGGAACCAATCTGACAACAACCAACAGGATCTTCTAGCATTTTCTTCTGCTACGGTACATCTATATGTTGTGAGAACAAAAGAATAATGAATGTGCCACTAACCAAAAATCTTTTCAACAACATATTTTACATTATAATCGTTTTTCTACCCCAGAATTTCAAGTGTTGGTCAAAGATTTATGCTTATAACATTCCTGCTGATTGAAAATGCTTCACTGACAATTGAGAGAGCTATAAACACAACTATTTATTAAATTAAAATTTAATTGCCAAATATATTAAAATCTCTGAAATTAAAAGATTGTATATGTACAATGTATATGCCAAAAGCTACAGAATTGCAGTCAAGAATTTTAATTCTTAATTGTGTTTCATGCAACAACTTTCATGCAACCATTTGTCCCTCATTTACAACTAATGTTAGATGTGCTATATCTTAAAAGTGAAGCATATACTGGAATATTCTGCATTTTAAAATAAAGAGCAACAATCCCCAGTGTCATTACCATTTTATTGAAATTCCCTTAAATTTTCTTTTCAAAGCATACTACTTTTCTATGCATTTGCCAGCAAAGTAATGCTGATATACATAGTAAGATGTATTATCTTCCTCAAAAAAATAAAAAAAAATCAGGTTTGATCTGGAAATTGCTTCATGTAGACAGTGCATTGCATTGTGAATGGCCAGCCAGGTATTTTATGAATGGAATGGATCACGTGCTCTCAGCACTTCCCGAGCTGATATTTCCCACATAACAGTGTCAACAACTAGAGAAGCAGCATTTTTCAACACAAGAAACCAGAGAATCCTAACTCTTGCACTGATTAATCTTTTTTTTTACCATTCTACGAAAAGTCCACTCCCTGTCAAGCAGGACCCGCAATGGCAAACGTGGGGAAGGTTTAATTATTTTTTTATGAATGAAAACTGTGGTATGCAAATTAGAACAATTCACAAAAAAAGAAAATATGGCGGAGGCTGCTTCCCTCTCAGTTCTAGCAGTATTGCAACACTTCACTTTATCAAGTAACTGGGTACAATGTTTTGTACTTTGTCTATTGCAATCTAGGTTCATCCACTGACGTTTTAGTTTAAGAATAAAGCACATAATCAACAAAAGAACAAGGTTCTGACTGACACATCTTAAAGGATTATTGTTTTATTTGGAAGGGCATCTGCAAGTGACAAGTGTCTCTTCCCCACCCAAACCCAAGAATTATGACTAATATTTAACTACCGCAGACGTTTGGGGGGGGGTTGCTTTTTTTCATAATTCAAAGTATATCCAATAAATAATTTGCTATTCATTCCTTAAAATAACAGTAACTATTAAAAATATTGGCGTCATAAGTAATGTCAACATTGTTCATTGCCTAAAAGAATTGGGAAAGTTCAGGATCTGTGACAAGGCTAGCGTGCTTTCCATTTATTTTATCTATCTATCTATCTATCTATCTATCTATCTATCTATCTATCTATCTATCTAAGCCCCTTTGAGTTCATTCCCAGATGAGCTGTTTTAGAAAATTGCCATTCTGCAAACCCATGAATGCTACAAATCCTAAAACAGCTCATCTGGGAATGAACTCAAAGGGGCTTACTTCCGATTAGAAATCGATTATTGTAAGTATGTTAAACATCCTCTTTATTCCAATTTCTAGTTAACAGCTCATTATAAAAGTAAGCTTCAGGGGAAGGTTTAACAATAGTTATACTGACTGACTCATCCAATTAAAATTCAGGGCCAGTTTCCTACAGGATGAAGCAGCTCCCACACTTTACTCGAAATATAAAACATACACATGAAAAAAAGGTTAATCAAGAGGCGGAGTATAGGCCATTGCTAATCCGGGATAAGCATAAACATCTCCCCCCCCCACACCTCCCGCCATATCCCAGACTGCCGTGACTTTCCAAAGCAAGGGAATAAAACGAGATTTCCCATAGATAATTAGGCAAAAGACAAGCATTTCGGCTAGAGAAAAGCTGCAGGGCAACGGGGGGCCACCAGGGAAAGAGACCGTCCTCTTAACCAACCCATTCAGTAGCGATGAAAGGCAACTTACTCTTGGTTAGAATTCGCCGTCTCTTCGTTCATTTTTTCCTCACCGAGATCCCAAACCGGGATGGAGCAGCACCGACGCGGCCAGGGCGCAGCAGGAGCTCACCAGAAGCCCCACCATTGTTAAACCCCAGATCTAGCCCCCCTTCGCACCCTTCCGCCAGAATGGCCTCAATCTTTTGAGTGGTCTGTCTCTGTGTCTGTCTGTCTGTCTCTGTGTGTGGTAAAACAGCAGCTTTCCTCCGGAGACTCAGACTGGCTTTTGCAGGGGGGGCGTCAGCGGCACCGATCGCAGCTTCTGCTTTTTTTTTTTCGCTTGGAAAAGGGTGACCGTCGCCGATCCCGGCGGTGACGAGCGGAGCTTCTTCACTCAGCTGCAGCGCAGCTCCCGACCAACGTCCTTGTGGGGCTGCAGCTGCACCCGGACAGAAGCCCACATTGCCCGCTACTGCAGCAGGTCCTTCATCCGCACACTGGCCTCCGCTGCTGCTACCGCAGCCGCCGTTCCCTCTCTTGCTGCCAGAAAGGAAAAGGAGAGTCACCGAAATTCCTCCAGACTCCACAAACAGGAACCGGCGGCCCCAAATCGCAGAGCGCGCGAAAAAGAAGAAGAAACGAGCTCTGGGAGCAAGCAGACGCCACACTGGGAGAGGAACTAATTCAGCCCGGAGCGAGAGGAAGAGGGAGGGAGGAGGGAAGGTGAAAAAAAAAAGAAGCGGGGGAGGGCGGATGCGTCACCAGCAGCTGGTGGTTGAGAAGAAGCCAAGCGGACTAACGAGCAGGACTCTCTTCCCCTCTCCGGAGCAGAAGGAAAGCAACTTTAGCCACGGCGCCCCAACCCCCAGAAGAAACCGCGGCGCTTTCCCCAGCGCCTGGCTTGGCCCCCTCCTTCGGGAGAACTGGGCGGAAGCGTTGACTTTAAGCTCCTTCCGCCGCAAAGGCTGGGAGGCCAAAGGCGATCTCAGTCTTGGCCAAAGGGCCGACCGGGAAGCCGCTGTCAGGGAAGCGGCACGAACCCTCGGCTGCAGACCGCCGGCAGGAGGGGTGGATGGGCGGAGGGGGCAGCTCCGGCCTGCTTCGGTCGCACACAAGGACCCACTTCGCTCGCTTCCAAAAAGTGCTTACAAACCACTTAGCTCCGTTCCCTTAGCTGATCCACAGTACTGGGTAGCGAGGAGCCGTCGAGGGGCGGGGAATAGAGCTCCTTTCCGTTCCCCTAGCACATGCAACCAACATTCTTGAAGGGATAGCGACCTGTCCCCCCTCCCGCCGGGCAAAGCTCAGTATTGTATCTCAGGCACGTTTAGTTCATGGAGTGGTCTTGAGTAAGTGCACTGCTCCAAGCTCAGAGGGAGGGACCTAGCGCTCTCCCCCCCCACCCTCTTTACTGAAGGCTTTGAAGGCCCGCACGGATCGGGCCCCGAGCCGACTTCTAAAGGGAGGAGCTTAAGAGGATCCATGAGACCGAGTCTGCTCCGCCGATCAATCTCGGATTATCCGTTTGCGAAGGCTCTCCGGTGTCTTGAGTCACCCGCCTGCCGACACTGCAAGAATCTCTCTCTCTCTCTAAAAAAAAGGGGGGGTAGTTTTCCGGAGCCCAAAAATGAGAAGGGAAAGGACAATAATCCCCGCTCCCTTCCTGGACGTCCAATTGATTTCTACAGCTCGGGGTCTGGTACGAGTTAGTTTCCTGAAAATAGTTCGCCCCTCCCTCGGTTGCGCGCGTGTGTGTGTGTGTGTGTGTGTGTGTGTGTTATGTTGGAAGTGTTGCACGGTAGAAGCGGAGGGATATCTGGTGTTCTGCACAATTCAACCCGCACCCGCTCTTCTCCGGAGTGGGAGGGGAGGCTCTTGAGATTTTGAATTGGCTGAGTACTTCATGTACCCGGGGGTGGGGGTGGGGGTGGGAGGGTGAACGGGAAGTCTGGAATAGTGGAACAAAGTTTTGCAAAAAAACAAAACAAAACCACCGTATTCTGTCTTGAAGTCCTTCCCTTTTGTCCAAAGCTGGGAAGATTTTCTCACCCTTGGGACGTCAGCGACTCTTCCCCTTCTGTTACACAAGCTACTATTCTAGAAATCTGTACCTTGCGTGGAAGCCGGGGCTACCCGGCTGGAATCAAGTTAATTCAGCCAAAAGTTGCTTTCCTGCTGAAGACGAATGGTGCAATGTCAACCAGCCGGGATGATTAAGTAAGCGGTGTCTTTGATCTGGGATGAGAGCAGGACGCTCTTAATCGTTACGCAATGTTTCCCTACGCTAGTTGAGTTTCCTATCCTGAGCATGCATTCCTGTCTTGCATTCCGATTTTCATTCAAGTAACCAGCATTTTTTTCTCCTCTCCCCACGTGGGTTTGAGAGGCGTTTCTCAATTCTACAGGAAGTTAGAATGGAGGAGGCTGCTAAATGTTGGCATGCATTTCTAAGGAGTGACTGAAAGAATACTAAAGTCCTTGCAAGCATTCCTAATGTGATGTTCATTTGTTTCCAAACCCCCAACCTCTGGATATGCTGGGTATAAATGCCAGAGGCTGTGTGTAGACCAGTCTTTTATAATCTCAGCAACTTTTAAGATGTGTGGATTTCAACTTCTAGAATTCCCCAGCTAACAGACTATGTGGATTTCAGCTTCAATTCTGGGAGTTAAAGTCCACACATCTTTAGGTTCAGGGGATTGAAAAACACTGGTGGAAAACAATGGAGTTGAGAAACTTTCCTCTTGTGGTCTTAACCATGGAAGAGTCATGCCACAACTATTTTCCTACTATGCTCTTCTGTGTTTTCATCTTGACTCCAGCCTGTGAGTGAGACTTGACTATTTGTGATATAAGTCAATTGACTGTGATGTTTTGTGGTGTTTTCCTTCTCCAGCTGATGGCATCTGACCCTCAAAAGCATAGTATACAATTTCTTATGGATCACTGTCATATGTTGGAGTGAAGTCCAGTTGATCATAAGTAGTTGAGATCAGAGAAGTCTTTATTAACTCTGTCAGTTGTGGTGGGACAGGAAAGATTGATATTTTAAAGGATTTGATAAAGAGAAAAAAATTCGGAAAAAAATATTCCTTTTGGGACAGATTTGTTGGGCAAGGGCTCAAAAATTGCTGACTGTTTCATTCTGGGGCACTCACACCCATATGACCCAGAGGCTATTATTAAAGGTTAAGAATAAATATCAGTGGTCTCATTTGGCACACTTTTCCTAACTTACTAAAATTTTATCTCTGAATAGTCCTCAACTTACAACAGTTCGTTTAGAGACCAAAGTTACACTATCACTGAAAAATGTCAACTGTTTTTCGCCCTTATAACTGTTGCAGCATCTGTTGCAGAATAAGAATATTTTGTAGTATTTGCTTCATTTTCAATTTTTTCATGTAAAAGACAATCCTATCAAAATATGCATGTGTATTTAAATGTTTTTCTTGTGATTCAGATAGTTTAAAGAATGGTTTATTTTATTTATTTATTTTATTATTCATATTTATATGCTGCCCTTCTCCGGAGACTCAGGGCGGCTTACAATGTTTGGAGCACAACCCAATGTGCTCAGCAATAGCCTTCATTCCATTGTATATGCCTGCTTATTACTAAGCGGCATTTTTACAAAGTCAGCTTATTGCCCCCAACAATCTTGGGTCCTCAATTTACCTACCCCGAGAGGATGGAAGGCTGAGTCAACCTTGAGCCTGGTGGGATTCGAGCCTGCAGTAATTGCAGGCAGCTGGAACTAAATGTTAGGCGTTTAATAGCCTGCACCACCAAGGCTCTTGGTTGGCAAGCATGTTTCAGTGTTTTATCTTTTTCAGCAGGGATGTGGTTTGACAAGTTGATACTTATCTGTTGAAGAAAGAAACAGACTTCTTCATATTAATGGCCTATCCAGATGTTGACTCTCTTCCTGAGAGCATCCATTTCTTCCAATTGGGGCAACCAGATCAAATTCAGTGACAGATCACATACGGTCCAAATTCCAGACCATATGGCTCTTTATTAAACTCTAGAAAGGAAAAAAAGTTCTGCTGGATCAGACCTACCTCAGTCTACACTTTTTGTCATATAGAAGCCAATGAGGTGCATCTGGGAAATGCATAAGTAAATAACAGAATAGGAAGGGACCTTGTAGGTCATCTAGTCCAATCTCCCACCCAAGCAGGAGATCCTACACCATTTCTGACAGATGGAAGTCCAGTCTCTTCTTGAAAGCTTCCAGTGATGAATCTCCCACAACTTCTGAAAGCAAGCTGTTCCATTGGTTGATTGTTCTGTCAGAAAATTTCTCCTTATTTGTAGGTTGAATCTCTCCTTGGTAAGTTTCTATCCATTATTCCATGTCTGGCCTTCAGATGCTTTGGAAAATAGGTTGACCCCACCTCTTCTCTATGGCAGCCCCTTAAATATAAGGACAACACAAGAATCATAGCTGTTGTCTTGATATTTTAGGTAATTTCTATCTGATTGTGGACTAGACTTTTGAAGCCATGTAAAGATGTTAGATCTTGATAGCCCTATTTTGGATCTAGTCCTCTAGTTTTCTTTTAAAGGCACCTAAATTGGGTTTCTCTCAGGCTGCTGATGTCCTTGGGAGAAGGATTTTTTCTTACCAATGGTTGCTAAGAATTTAACAGAAATAAAGCCTTTCCTGGCAGCATGTATCTGTTTAGTCAAAGCAGATATAGGCAGTCCTTGATTTATGACCAGTTATTTAACAACAGTTTGGAGTTATGATAGCCTCAGAAAGATTGTTTTATGACCCATAAAGTGGTTGTGGTAAAATATCACACCACTGCTTTTCTAGAATCACATTGCCACATTTCATCTGCTTGGCAATTGGGTCAGATTTATAATTGGTTGCTATGTTTTGTGGTCCTGTGATAGCAATTTGCAATGTTTTTGCTGGTTTCTGACAAAAAACCACCCATGCAGGAGAATGACTTCGCACTTATGACCACATGATTTGCTTAACTGCCATCTTAACAGTTGTAAAATTAGGTCTGGTCAAGCAGATACTTTGACTTACAAACCGTCATAACTTACAACAAAAATTCCATTCCCAATTGCAGTCCTAAATTGAGGACTACCTGTATAAAAATGAAACAGGTAGCATGAGACATCGCGCAAGTGCTAATGCTATAGATTAGGTCTTCAGGAAGAAATCACAGGAGTAATTTCATGCTTATGTTCTCTTCAAGCTGAAGTTGCAAATTCATTCCAGATAATCTCACTATACCAGAGGTGCCAAACTCACATCACGGCAGCATCACATGATGTATTGGGACTTTCCCCTCCTTTGCTGAACAGGGCGTGGGCATGGCCAGCCTGTGACACGTTCAGCCCATGGGCCAGGAGCTTGACAGCCCTGCTCTATACTATTTCTTAAATTGGAGAGTTGCTGCTTTCTCCTTACCAAGTTAGGCAAAACTTAAAAACATATTTCCAGTTTTCAAGATATTTGACTGTCACTTCCCTTCCATCCCACCCAACCATTCTGGTCTACTGATAAATGTAATAACATTGATAATAAAATTAATTCCACTGGTTTATTAGCTGTACAGGCATGGCCTTGTTTGAGAAGTATACAAATGGGAAAAAACAACTGGGTAAATGAATTGTTCTGAATATACATTTTCCATGCACAAATACTATTAGATCCAAATACTTCTTTATTAAACCATTTTAGCAACATTCTTTGGTTGCAGTTGTTTTACTATGAATACTTGTATTCCTTTTTTGTATTATGGTAAGCAAAAGCCTCCATCAAGAGGCCTTGTGAATAATCAATGTTGTATTGCAGCAGGATTGATAGTTTTTACTGCATAGTCTTTTGAAAATGATTAGTAGTGGCTATAATGCCATTCCTTTTAAACTCTTGGTGACCTTGATCGATGTAATTAGCCCAACTCTGTACAGACTTGAATCCTTACTATTACTTTATTTCCTACAATTAAAAATCCTTCGGCTGTTACCACTTACTGGCCAGTACCCAGATTCTGCTAATACAGATTTAGTTGTATTTAGCTGCTTATGTTACTAGTTCAACGATATCTTGTTGATTAAATTTCTAAACAGGATTCAGCATACAAATGTTCTATGGAGAAAATAAGATTACTGTTAGAGAATTAGATACTTAAACCAGCCTCTCTCATACTGGACTGTAACTCCAGGAAATCCAAGCCAGCATGGCATTTAGTTTCCCTGGCTAGGAAATCCTCCAAACTGCAGTTTCAACACTTCGAAAAGGTGCCAGATTTCCCCTAGTAAGATTTTCAGGCAAAAGCTGGTATTTAGGATCATGGGTTAATTTGATTTGATATGAAAATTATGTTTATGTTTATGTTTATTTGGATTTATATGCCGTCCCATCTCCGGGGGGGGGGGACTCGGGGTAGCCCACACAAGAATATACATACATAAATAGATAAAATATTAGTCCAATCCAAATGACAAATTAGATTATGCTAAAATACCCAATTAAAAGCCTCCAATCTCATTCAATCTAGGCTGGCTTGTAAACCAGGTCTTTAGATCGTGGCGAAAGGAACGAAGGTCGGACGCCAACCGCAGCCCCAGGGGCAGCTGGTTCCACAGGATGGGCGCTCCCACAGAGAAGGCCCTCCCCTGGGGGACCACCAACCAACATTGTCTGGTCGATGGCACCCCCAGGTGGGCCTGCCTGTGGGAACGCACTGGGCGATTGGACCTCGATGCTGGTAGGAGGCGCTCCTGCAAATATCCTGGACCCAAGCCATGAAGGGCTTTATAGGTTAATTCCAGCACCTTGAATCTTACACGGAGGGCAACCAGCAACCAATGCAGATCTCACAGGAGGGGTGTCACATGGGAATATCGGGCTGCTCCCATCACAACCCACGCGGCTGCATTCTGCACCAGCTGAAACCTCCGTATAGTCCGCAAGGGCAGCCCTAAATAGAGAGCATTGCAGTAGTCAAGACAGGAAGCGAGTGCATGGGTGCATAGGGCATCTCGGTCCAGGTAGGGGCGCAACTGGCATACCAGGCGAACCTGGGCAAATGCCCCCCTGGTGACGGCTCCCACCTGCTCCTCCATATTGAGCCGTACATCCAGGAGGACACCAAAGTTGCACGCCTATCCATGGGGGCAACACCTCTCCCCCATGATCAAAAGTGGAATTTCTTGGACCTGAGATGCTGGTAAGCACAGCCACTCAATCTTGTCCAGGTTGAGCTGGAGCCTGTTCCTCCCCATCCAGATCCGTACCACCTCCAGGCACCAGGAAAACATGGGGAGGGCATCACTGAGATGGTCTGGGGTGGAGATAAAAAGCTGGGTATCATCAGCATATTGATGATACCTCACCCCGAAACTGCGGATGATCTCACCCAGCATCTTCATATAGATGTTGAACAGGAGGGGAGAAAGAACTGACCCCTGAGGCACCCCACAAGTGAGGGGCCTCAGGGTCTATCTCTGTCCCCCTGCCAACACTGATTGCGTGTGCCCCGAGAGGTAAGAGGAGAATCACCATAACATGGTGCCTCCCACTCTCAACCCCCGAAGGTGCTGCAATAGGATACCATGGTCAATGGAATCAAAAGCCGCCGTGAGGTCTAATAGGACCAGGATAGAGGAACATCCCCTATCCCGAGCCCTCCAGAGATCATCAGCGTGACCAATGCTGTCTCCGTGCTGTAACTGGGCCTGAAGCTGGATTGATACGGATCTAGGTAATCAGCTTCCTCCAGGAAAGCTGGAAGCTGCTGGGCCACCACGCTCTCAACAACCTTCGCTATAAAGTGAAGGTTGGAGATGGGATGGAAGTTGTTTAAATTGGCTGGTCCAAGGCAGGCTTCTTAAGGAGGGGCCTCACCGCCGCCTCTTTCAAGGCAGCCGGGAAAGACAATGAAGCAACGCAATGAAGCATTGGTAACTGCCTGGAGCCAGCCATGTGTACCCTCCCAGGTGGCATACACCAGCCAGGAGGGGCACAGGTCCAATAAACATGTGACACTCAGCTGCTGCAAAATCCTGTCCACCGCATCTAAGGTCACAGGGTCAAACTCATCCCAGATAACCTCGACAAGACTTGGCGTCGCCTCCACGTCTGACTCAAGCCAGTTGGTGTCCAAACCGGCCGGAATCCGAGTGATCTTATCCAGCAGATGTTGACTAAACTCCTTGGCCCACCCCTGCAAAGGGTCCTCCCTCACCCCCTGAGCAAGGAGGGAGCATGTGACCCTAAACAGGGCAGCTGCGCGATTTATGCTGGGTAAGTCTGCAAGAGCAGCATGGAACAGTCATTGCACTCTTGAAAATCTCAGGTATTGCATCTCCACCTGGTCCTTTCCACCCACCAGAAAAAAAACTATAGGAAATTTACTTGTCCCCAGCAACAAATGATTACATGCCACAGGAGAGTTTTATTTTTGCCCATTACAGGTAAGAATTTTTGTCCTAGTCCTTAATGTTATCAATTTCAGGAATAACTTCAGGAATAACTGAATTAACTTCAGTTTATTTTCGATTCTTCCCAAAGGACCCCAGTGAAATTTCATGTCATGCATAGAGAAATGCCTATGTCAATTATCGATTTCTTAAGTCATTGGTAAACCATAGCTTACTGAGCAAACCAAATTTGGCTACGTTCACAAAACATACCAAATTAATGCTTATAAATATAATGGCTTGGTTCACACAACAGACTTAAGCCAAACTCAAACAAATCACATTATACTCCAGTGTGATGTATAAACCCAATCTCTTTTTAATTAAAGAACTACCTTTTCTGAAGTGGCCTGTACTTAGGAAATGCCTAGCCATCTGGAATTCATTAGGTATTATTTCCAGGTTGTAAGAAAGCTCTAAAGATCCATTCATTTCCCCAAACTTTTCCCTGAATGGATGTGCGCAAGACACTTAACTGGATTACTGAATTAACCCATTTTCCAGTTTCACAGTACAGTGAACCACAAATAGACAGCTAGGCAGGGTTTGTTCATCACACACAAAGACAGTCAAGTAGAGAAAATCTAACCAAGGTTAAAATGTACAAAGTTTTGCATGTTGAATGTATGCAGCTGACAATCAAATTGTGTGAATCAGCAAATTGCTCTGCTTGAGATTACAGTTGTGATTGGACGTTTAATACTTGCATTTTAATTGGTGATTGCTTTTAAGATTGATTTACTCATATTTTGCTCCATTTATAATGGGAATTTGCTTTAGAATGGATTTTGCCCTTAAAGATGGTCAAAAAATGTTTTCAGCTATAATAAAGATAAATAACTACTTTAAGCAAGAGCTCTCAATCTATTAATTTTGTATAGAAATAAACAACATCTCTTACTACTCAAGTCATCCATGGCTACAATTTTCCAGTGTATTAGTTCTTTGTCTTTCTAGTGTCTGGACTGCAACTGTCACTGAGTCACACAGCTTGCTTTAGGTTCGTTGCCAACATGAAGCCCAGCAACAATGTCTGGACAATTAAAACCTCCGCCCTCACATACAAACCCCCAGGTAGCCCTCAGTTTACCACCTGTATTAAGCCTGACCATGTTAGAGAAATGTTTAAATAGCAAATTTTTAAAATCACAATTTTTTAGAGCCATCACAAGCTAAAAGTGGTATTGCAATGAGCTGAAAATAATAATTGTATGGTGATAACGCTATGATACAGATTCTGAGTGATGAATCTTAATGTGTTAAATGGTCCTTCAAATTTGTTTATTGTAAAATAAAATGTTTGGAATATTTTACTTTTAATCTTCAGAAAATACTCTGTGAGTAAGGATTCTAAATTAATATGGGTAATCCTAGAACATACATAATCAGGTACATAATTCAGGCCCCATCCCATAAAGAGTTTCATTTGATAGGACCCAGAAAGTGTGCCTTTCTCTGTTGATGTACCTGCTGTCTGGAACAACATCTCCACAAACATTTGTTTAAAAGAGTCCTTAAAATGGGTTTTTCCCTGGATCTTGGGATAAAGCAAAGCAAAGGCATTTTGGACTATATCACGTGGCTTCTTTTAGAGATTATTGCTCTACCCTATCCAGATGTCTATTGTTCTGTTGTCTGTATTATTAAACAGTTTTTATATTTTACTCCAATCAGAGTCATGAGGTGCTGACTGGCCATACAGTTTAGTAAATGAAATGAAATCTTATTGTCCCCAAACAAAAAGGGTCTTGGTGGCTCAGGCTGTTAAATGCCTGCACTTAAGTTCCATCTGCCTACAATTACTGTAGGCTCGAATCCCACCAGGCTCAAGGTTGACTCAGCCTTTCATCCTCTCGGGGTAGGTGAATTGAGGACCCAAGATTGTTGGGGGCAATAAGCTGACTTTGTAAAAATGCCGCTTAGTAATAAGCAGGCATATACAATGGAATGAAGGCTATTGCTGAGCACACTGGGTTGTATCCCAAAAAATTGTAAGCTGCCCTGAGTCTTCGGAGAAGGGCGGCATATAAATGTAATTTTTAAAAAAATGTACACGTAGGACATAAAATCATAGTCAAAACAGAACATGGTGTAACAACTAGTTCCAGACTGTCAAAGTAAGTAAGTATAAAGTTGTATACTCTATTACCTATTGAACCTATTTACTGAATATATACATTGAGGGAAGGCAGATTGCAAGAAGTTGAGTGTAGTTTCAAAATAGGGAAGAAAAAGCATCAATAACCTGCCGGATTGGATGATAGTACTCTGATAGCTAAAACATAAATGAGATGCAAATATCTATAATGAAAGTCAAGGAGTACAGTGAAAAAAATTAAATATTAAAAGCAATGACAACATTCATTAAACCAATGACAACAGAAAACAGAAACCAAAATTGACAATGGGTGGATTTCTTTCTTTCTTTCTTTCTTTCTTTCTTTCTTTCTTTCTTTCTTTCTTTCTTTCTTTCTTTCTTTGTCTTTTAGTCTTAATTAGCAAAAGGAAGGAAGCAGTAGTTCAGAAGAAAGGGACAAGCACTTGCTGAGGCAGTAATGAAGGCTTTGCATAAATCAGGGGTCCCCAAACTTGGTAATTTTAAGACTTGTGGACTTCAACTCCCAGAATTTACCTCTGGCATAAATGTTCAAATTGATAAGAGATATTCATTTTCTTTTTTATTTCTAATTTTATTCAATGGATTTATGTTCCATTTCCCCTTCCACAGTGAAGACAGTATACACTGCCACCCCGTCTCCAATATCTTGCAATATTGCCTGTGCTAGAAATAATAATTAATCTTGGGAACTTGTCTGGTTATGGATGGGTTTAAACTGGGTCCTTTTCATCCTATTCACTTATGCAAATAGGCTCTTAATGTGCACTCATTGAGCTGCAGGTAATTTTTTTATCCAGAATGGTTTGTTATAAGCAGGTGCGGTCAAAGGTATTAAGAACATTTTTTTTGTGTTAGCTTCTATGTGTAGAATAAAGCTTCTATGTTTGATCATAAGTGGAGACTGCTATGTGAGCACCATATGACATCAATGAAGAGTTATGGTCATAAATGTTTTAAAGCCCTTGCCTTTTAGGCTGTATCAACACCAGTGAATATATGGAAGGCGAAGCCTGTTCTTTACAAAAATAGTTCAAAAAATCCAAGTTTAGTTGTAATAGGTTAATGTTATTTTGAGAACATAATATGTAGCCATTAATTTGTAGGGTTATTTAAGCAGTGGCTTCTTCCCACTAGGCTACTCTTAAACAGTGGTATATTTTCATCCCAATTCCCATTATTTACTGGAAAGTAAATTCTGTATTTCCCAATAGACCTTTTTGCAATGCACATTAGGAAAGATATTGCATTTCGCTGTTTTCCTCTGGTCCTTCAACCATATATGAATGGAAAGCATTGTATGAAACATAATAAACTTTAGTCTTATTTTCTTTGGGATGTGGAGCCTTGAGAACTTTCCTTGAAAGGTTGGATATCAAATGTTAAAGTAATAAATGTAACACAGAAAAACAGGTTTTTAATAGTGGTCACATTATAATATGTACATATAAAACTTCACAATATACAGTACACTTCTGGTTTGATGAAAGAGGTTCTCTTAAGCGCTTGATAATAAGGAATGTTGTAGCACTCTGATTAATATTGCTGTGTAAATTACTACTTGTTTTGATTTGGTCTAAGGCACCAAGAATAAGCTGCAGAAATTTTAACTACTTCATGAGAGCCAGTTTGGTGTAAGCATTGGGCTAGACACTGTGAGGTTTAGTCCCACCATGGTGATGAAGCCAGAGGGGTGACCATGGGGCCAGTCATTTTTTATCAGCCTGAGAAAGGAGGCAATGGCAGGCTACTTCTGAAAAATCTTGCCAAGAAAACTGCTGGGATTTGTCCAGCCAGTTTTCACGAATCAGACATGATTGAATGAAAGAAAAAGAAAAAAAATACTTACTTCGTGCCTGTTTGCAGAATTATGAAATCCATTAAGTAAAAATGTTCCATTTGGAAAGGCAGAATTCCAGCAAAGCTTCTAATTTTTCCACTGATTGATAGATTTGGAGTACTTTGTAGAGTTGGCTGCACAATGTCAAGAGCTTGGTGTGTGCCAGCCTACCTACCTTACATGAACTTGCTAAGTATCTGTTTTCTGATGACTTCTCCCAAAATGTCCTCATAGCTTTGGTCTGACTACTCTTCCCAAATGTCAGAGAAAAGAGAAGAAAAGGAATCAGACAAATCCAAGTTATTTTTATTTACTTTTGTCAAGCATTTTATTGATTCCAGCAGTGGATTTATTTATAAGGTGTTTTATAATATCACATGCCTGGGAAACTGTGTGAGTATTTGCACAATTTTCTTCTTGCAAAACAAAAGGAATAATAAAATAAAAATGGAAAAAATAGTTGGTACAGCAATGAAAAAAGATGAATGTACTTAAATAATTTCCATTAATTTCCTTAAGAGTTGATCTGGCTGGATCATTCAAGTTCCTTTTCTGCCTATACACAATATCATCTCCTGTTAATTGCCCTTTGATTCTGCATAATTTTTGTAATTATGTGGCAGAAATTTGTACTGAGTAATATATTTCTCAGCACGAAGGTGTAAAGTCCTGGGTTTACCTATGGCATTTGCTAGTTTTATTTATTCATTTTGTAAATACACACACACACACACACACAAATACATATATACGTACACACAAGTAAATATGCTTCAGTATATATATGCAGTGTTTTCTAATTTTAAGTGAACATTGCATTCATTTAACAAAAACATTTTTATTAAAATATTTTTTGTTTAAAAAATAAGTGCTTGGAGTAATTTTTGCTTGAACACTGGACCAAAAATATTTTAAGTAAGTGGATAAATATTTTCCAAGCTAGAAAGAGGCAACTTTGACCACATATGCCTCAGGGGGAACTGTGGGCCCACTAGAATTCAAAATGACAATTTTAAAATCTAGTAGTTGTGATTTTTTTAAAAAATTACATTTATATGCCACCCTTCTCCAGAGACTCAGGGCAGCTTACAATTTTTGGGATACAACCCAGTGTACTCAGCAATAGCCTTCATTCCATTGTATATGCCTGCTTATTACTAAGCGGCATTTTTACAAGGTCAGCTAATTGCCCCCAACAATCTTGGGTCCTCAATTTACCTACCCCGAGAGGATGGAAGGCTGAGTCAACCTTGAGCCTGGTGGGATTCGAGCCTACAGCAGTTGTAGGCAGCTGGAACTTAAGTGCAGGCAATTAACAGCCTGACCCACCATTTGATGAAGAATTTAAATAACAGTATTAAAATATCAGAGATGTGAGGAGTCTCAGTGGTTAAGATGCTGGGCTTGTTGACTGGAAAACTGGCAGCCCAGCTTGAGACCCGAGGGTCAGATGACAGGGTGAGCTCCTGTCATTGCCTTAGCACCTGCTATATTATCAGTTCAAAAACATGCAAATGTGAGTAGATAAATAGGCACCACTACAGCACTCCAAGAAATCATGCTGGCCACATGACCACAGAAATGTCTTTGTACAGCACTGGCTCAATGGCCTTGAAACAGAAATATGAGCACCTCACCCTATAATCAGCAACAAGTAGCAGAATAAAATCCGCAGGGACTCCTTTCTTAAAGTAGCCACTTTGGTCTGCTCAGTTCAATGCTACCTGGTCCTTTCATCCCTTACCTTATCATCTTCAGTTCCCAAACCCAAAGTAAAAAGCATGCCACAAAAAGCCAAAAATGTGATGGTAATTATTGATACGGATAATATAATTATTGTGAATATATTTTATGATGGATAGGAATAAAGGGCCTTGGTGGCTCAGGCTGTTAAATGCCTGTATTTAAGTTCCAGCTGCCTACAATTACTGTAGGCTCGAATCCCACCAGGCTCAAGGTTGACTCAGCCTTCCATCCTCTCGGGGTAGGTAAATTGAGGACCCAAGATTGTTGGGGACAATAAACTGACTTTGTAAAAATGCCGCTTAGTAATAAGCAGGCATATACAATGGAAGGAAGGCTATTGCTGAGCACACTGGGTTGTATCCCAAAAATTGTAAGCCGCTCTGAGTCTTCGGAGAAGGGCAGCATATAAATGTAATAAAAATAAAATAAGAAGGACTGAAAGAATTGTTCATATTTAAAAGGTTTCCTCACATTCAGCTCAACTCATGGTGATTACATGGACATATTTCTGTCACTTTCCTGCAACAGTATGTAAGTAACTTGTCATTACTTTCCAGGATTTTTTTTTTATTTTTATTTTTTGGCTTTCTAGTCAAGCTTAATGATTCTGAGATTCC
Source organism: Naja naja (assembly GCA_009733165.1). Classification (NCBI taxonomy): domain Eukaryota; kingdom Metazoa; phylum Chordata; class Lepidosauria; order Squamata; family Elapidae; genus Naja; species Naja naja. Next base: position 307,346,417 of record CM019148.1, read on the forward strand.
CTAATCTAGGTTCAGAAACTTTGGGTTTCTTTTTTGTTTGTTTGTTTGTTTCTCTTAAAGTTATATCTCATGGGTAGCTTCCTCTAGCTGGCTGATGATTTAGAGATTGGTGGACTCATTTCTTTCATTACTAGGCCTTCATTAGACTTGGAAATGAAGAACATATGCATATATGGAAGATAATAAAAATATGAAAGTGGTTTAAAATCTACCAGTTGTATCTGTTTTCTGAACAATGCTATACCCTCCAGTCTATAATGACCAATTTGAAATGAAACATTTCTGGGAAAGAAGAAGTTAAAGGGTTTGCCTTTTTTTTCTCCAAGAATTTTATAAAAGCTTATTATAATTTTAAATACAAATAGAAACAAAAATTGGAAAAGAAAGGGAATAGAAGAAAAGAAAGAGTGCAAAGATATAGAAAGGAAAAGAAAAAAAGTGATTTCTGCTTTTTTCAGTACATTAGGGTACAAAAAAGTTACATCCTCAACTTTTTGCTTGACATTTGTAGTAAATACAAAACATTTCTTTAACCACAAAATTGATCTAATCACTACAATGTAAAATCAAAGTTTCTTTTTTTAAAATTTTGAATCTTTTAACCAAGTAAATTGAGTACTTCTGCAGTCCTATTTCTACCTGTAGTTCAAATACCTTTAATCAGATTTCTTCAATGATATAAACTTCATATTATGTAACACACAATCCTATGCCTGGTCACAGGGAAGATTTCTCTTTATTTACCTGGCATTTACTGTTGAACCTATGACCAATTGTACATTATATTGATAAGGAATGTGCAATATTATTGAGAAGTTCTTCAGGAAGAAGGCTACCAATAGAAATTATTCAATAGCAACTTTCTGGTTGCCTGATTTAACATTCAGTCCCTGCCTTTCTTTTAATGCCCATCTAGGAACACTGGATGGAATTGCAGTAATCTGACCACCTGGCTCAAAAGCTCAATGCTGGGGAGATTCCTAATATGAGCTATAGTTCATTAAAGAATGAAATTTAAAAGTATTTCTTAGAATTAATAGGTGCAGAATGTAAACATGTAAAATTACTAGAAATTTTGAAGTAGTGGGAAAATAATTTGGGGAACCAGGAATCCCAAATTTAGGAAAATATATAAAATACAATTTCCAGCCTTTATTAGCATATTTAATACACATGTAAAAAAATGGCTAATACTGTTACTTTATATCTCTTTTCCAAGTCTCATAGGGGCCTAGTAATGATTTTGTGTGTGTGTGTGTGTGTGTGTGTGTGTGTATGTGTATGTATGTAGGTCTTGGTGTATTCGGGTCTTGTCCCGTGTAAGATTGAGAATACCTTGGTGACGTTTTGACGAGATCCCACTCGCCATCTTCAGGCTGGTGTCTTCGGCTTTGTGCTTGTGCCATATATATATATATATAATGTTGCAGTTACATAGATTGTAAGAATCTAATTAAGCAGGTATTACAGCATAAATTATTGGGCCAGGTCTAAAGGAATTTAGAGTTGAATTTGGGAAAGATATATTAAGAAGGAACTTGGAAAAGAGATTATACAGAAATTGGAGTAAGTATGAGGAAGAAGCTTAAAATAACCTCACCTCATAAGAGTCTGTTATTATACCCTACAACAGAGGTCTCCAAACTTGGCAACTTGTGGACTTCAACTTCAAGTTAGGTTTAGGCTTATTGGGATTTATATGCCGCCCTATCTCCCAAAGGACTCAGGGCGGCTCACAACAGTAAAAACATACAGTACAAAAATTAAAAAGGTATTAAATGAACATCCCAATAATTCTAATTAAAACTGACAACAAGCCAATAAAACCAGTAAAAAAAAACCCCATCAGTCCAGGTTGGCCAGTTGAAAGAGCCATGTCTTCAGGTCACAACGGAAGGATCGAAGGTCGGGAGCCATCCGGAGCTCCAGGGGCAGCTGATTCCAAAGGGCGGGCACACCCACAGAGAAGGCCTCCCCCTGGGGGGTCGCCAGCCAACATTGTCTAGCTGACGGAACCTTGAGGAGGCCCTGTCTGTGGGAGTGCATGGGGTGATGGGAAGTTGTTGCTGGCAGTAGGTGCTCCTGCAAATATCCTGGCCCTAAGCAATGTAAGGCTTTATAGGCGACTACCAGCACCTTGAATCTCACCTGGAGGGCAACCGGCAACCAATGTAGCTCACGCAGGAGGGGTGTAATATGGGAGTATCGGGATACTCCCATCACAACCTGTGCGGCTGCATTCTGTACCAGTTGAAGCCTCCGAGTGGTCCTCAAGGGCAGCCCCATGTAGACAGCATTGCAGTAGTCTACATGGGAGGCAACGAGAGCATGAGTAACCGTACGTAAGGCATCTCGGTCCAGATAGTTGAAGTTGAAGTCCATAAGGCTTAAAGTTGCCAAGTTTGAGGACCCCTGCCCTACAACAATGAAGTAGGCATTCACTGAATGTCTCCTGTATCTGTTTTGTGACCTGGCCTGCTTCAAAGGGCTATCACCAGGTCATTTCTTTCAGGAAAGATCAAAATGACCATACCAAAGGCAGGTTACCAGTGTTTTTGTGCTTTGAGTACTAGAGAGATGGAAAACATGACAGCAAGGCTTTGATTTGGTGGCTACCATCTTGATTTTTAAATTCTTCTGACTCATGGGCATCACAAAAGTCCTCTTTTTGTCCTTACCCAGTGGTTTTGCCCTAATAAAAGTTGGAGATGCAAACAGAAGTTCAAAAGCCTGGATGGAACAAGACTTTGGCTCATGAAAGCAGGTTACTCTTTTGGATTGTCCATGTTTTTAAACATCTGAATGAAAGAACCTGGATTTGGTCCTAGATTTGATTTTTGATAACCCCACACAGACAGATAGGGGAGAGTAAAGTGAGGTCAAACTGAAGATAATAACAGACATATTTCAAAATATATTTTCACTTGTTAGTATTTTTGTATAGTCTGGTATTGTTATAAAAGGAACGTGGACTTATGTTCTGGATAGTGAAAAGACAAACTTAGAAACAAACGTTAATTTGTTCAAGCCCAGTTTGGGCAAATTTGCTGTGCTATCAAGCTGCTGTATACGCATGCTAATTCTTTGACTAAATGTATTTGTTTGAAATTCTTCTTTGGTTATGGTCCCTTGGTTCAGATTTCTTGGCTGAGTTGTATGTTGCTCTCTAGCCATAGTTTACTTGTTTCCTTGGAGCTAACCTTAGACTTACCATTGTATTAAACATGAAAAACAGGTAATTATTTTTATCCTGTCATAAAAAATGCATCTATGTAACTGGAAGATGGTTTTATGTTTTGTTTGTCTATGTTTGTTTAAAATAAAAAATTTTAACTAAAAAAAATTATCTGCTTACAAATGCTTTATTTCCTTGTGTTTTCTACTTATATCCTCATTATTTTTATAGAATTATTTATGAAATGTGGACTTCATTTATTAGCTGATATCCATAGTTGTGTGAATGAAGTTCCTGTTGCTCTACCATCTTCCTCTTTTCTACCATTTTTACACTTCCTTCTGCAAATCTGCTGCAAAGGGGATTCCCATCCTTCAACATAGACATAGGAGACTAAAGAGGGAAGGAAAGAAAATTCATTTTTTTCAGTTGTGTGCATTCAGTTGGCAGACAGAAAAGGTTGAATACAACCTATTGAGTTTACGTATTCTTCTAGTTTTTGATTTTGATTGATTATTAGATGCACAAGATCAAAAAGGCCAGGAAAGGAACTCCATAGGAAGAAGGCTGAAATTATTTTTATTGAACTTGGCAATCATAATTGAATCTTGCAAGTCTGATTGTGCTGTACCTTATTATACCGTAGTGAATTACAGAGAATGTCTGCATGAGCCACTTCAAAATATTATCTTCTTGTGAACCTAGAAAAGGCTTCAACTCTTTATGCTTAGGCAATGAAGCCTGTTTATCTCTGTCAATATATATCATCTTCCTTACTTTCAATCCTAGGCTACTTTAACCTTATATGACTGGATTTGTTTTACAATCAGAGAGAGTGGATTGGAACACTATTACAGAACATGGAATAACAGTGTTGGAAGGGACCTTGAAGGTCTTCTAGTCCAAACCACTGCTTAGGCAGGAAACCCTACACCACTTCAGATAAATGAATCTCTTCTTAAACACTTCCAGTGTTGGAGCATTTACAGCTCCTGGAGACAAGTTGTTCCACTGATTAATTGTTCTAACTATCAGGAAATTTCCCCTTAGTCCTAAGTTGTTTCTCTCCTTGATTAGTTTCCACCCATTGCTTCTTGTTCTACCCTCAGGTGCTTTGGAGAATAACTTGATCCCTTTTCCTTGTGGCTGTCCCTTAGATATTGGAACACTGCTATCATGTCACCCCTAGTCTTTCTTTTCATAAGACTAGACATTTCCAGTTCCAACAACTGTTCTTTATATGTTTTAGCTTCCAGTCCCCTAATCATCATTGTTGCTCTTCTCTGCACTCATTCTAGAGTCTCAACATCTTTTTTACCTATTATATCTATTATAATTGTATTCTGTACACTTCTATACAAATTCTGTACAAATACAATACATCTACCATGTTTCTCATAAAATGTCTGGGCCTTATTTTTTTGACCCCTGAAAAAATGGCTATGTGGTCTTTACAGGGATGACTTAATTTCCCCCCCCCATGCGCACGCTCACCTAGAGCGTCCCACAGGCAGCCACGCCTTGCCACCAGCGACTTCTATTAGCCATTAGGAGTGTCCCATGGGCAGACTCACCTTGCCACCAGACCGCTCCTAACAGCTGATCATGGCAGAGCATGGACAGCTCCCTACTCCTGCAAAGCACCTTTGCTGCAGACCCAGGTATGGTTCTGGCTGCAGGCCGGGTCAGCAGGTGGCGGCAGCATGGATGTCGGCCTCAGCAGCAGCAGGGCACTTTGCATCATGGGACCTTCATTGGCCGCTGCTGCTGCTTCCTGCACCACCGTCTCTTTCCCTTCTGCCCTCACCATGGCTTAAGCTGGATTCGGAGTGCTGCCATTGGGCAAGATGCAGAGCCCTGCTGGACATCACTGTGCAGTGGGTAGCAGAGAAGTGGCCCTTCCAGCGGGTGGAGGAATGGTTTGAGCGCATCCCAGAGCCCTTGCAATGCCGCATTGTGTGCTGGTCCTTCCCCCGCAGTGAGAGAGAGATCTGCATGTATTCTTCCTTCAACTCTGCCGCCTCTGCCGAGGTTTCCTCCGGCAGCGTTTCAGCCGCTTCCTTGGGCAGGGGCCTGCTTCTGTAGCTTCCACGGTTCCCGCTGGCGGTGGCGCCTCTTGCCAGCGCCATCTCCAACAACAGTGGTGGAAGCTGGGGACCAACAACGCCTTGCCTGGCGGTGGCAGCAGTGGCAAACAGACCCCACTGCCAATGAGAACCGCCTGCCCTTCCACAGGGGCATTGCTTTGCTTGATGGTGGCTGCGTCGACAATGTCCTGCAAGTCAGTGAGTCATTTGTGCTTCAGTGGGTGGAAGCAGTGACAGGAGGGTGATGCCATCATTTCTTCCTGCCCCAGAGCTTCAGGTCATGGTCTCATCAGTCTGTCCCTCCTGCCCACATTTTTCAAGTGGACTATCTTAGCTCATTCATCTGTATGGTCGGGTGCTCTCCTCTTGCTTCAGCCACCCAACCCCCGGACATTTCCCACCTCTTTAAGTTTTCTTTATTTTCATTCCGTCCATCAGTTCCCTAAGAATACAGACTGGCCATGCAGCTTCCTTCTCCCCTCCCTCCCAGTAGCATCTCCTCCTTTGAATCTCCTCTCTTGGTCTCCCACTTCTCCTGCTGTTGTTGGAGATGGTGCTGGCGAGAGAGTGCAACCACTGGCAGGAACCATGGAAGCTCGGAGGTGCTCCCCACCTGAGGAAGCAGCTGAAATGCTGCCGGCAGAGGAATCCTTGATGGCAGCACCAGTGTTGAAGGAAGAATGCATGCAGATCTCTTTCTCACTGTGGGGGAAGGACCAGTACACGTTGCAGCACTGCACGGGCTCCAGGATGTGCTTGAACTGTTCCTCCACCAGCTGGAAGGACCACTTCTCCACTACCCGCCATGCCACGATGTCCAGCAGGGACTCCAGACTCTGCGTCTTGCCCAATGGCAGCACTCCGAACGCGGCATAAGCTGCGGTGAGAGCAGAAGGGAAAGCGATGACAGCAGAGGAAGCAGAAGTGAAGGTCCCATGATGTAAAGTGCCCTGCTGCCACCGAGGCTGACATCCACACCGCCACTGCCTGCCTGCTGACTCAGCCTGCAGCCAGCATCATACCCGGGTCTGCAGCAAAGGCGCTTGGCAGGGGTAGGGAGCTGTCTGTGCTCCGCCATGGTCGGTGGTTAAGAGTGGCCTGGTGGCAAGGCAAGTCTGCCCATGGGGTGCTCCTAATGGCCAATAGAAGTGGCTGGTGGTGAGGCATGGCTGCCCACAGGATGCTCCTAACAGCCATTAGGAGCGGCCTGGTGGTGAGGTGAATCTGCCTGTGGAGTGCTCTATCCGAGGCTGCCTGCAGAGCTCTTAATGGCAAGTTTCCCCACCCTTCCCCATTTCTCTTCACCTCATTCAAGTGATGTGAGAATTGGTGGGGTTAGGCCCAAATTTTGGGTGGGGCTTAATTTCACCTCATGCCTTTAAAACAGTGCTGGGACTTCCTGTTGGGGCTATTGTTGGAGAAACACAGTATTATAATTGTAGTAAAGTCTAAATAATATTTTACATATTTTATTTGTTTCTAGGAACTGCAAAAATTATGTATAAAGGTGATTTTAGTAACAGTGCTATTTGGAATAGGGCTTTTCTATTAGTATGTTTGGAGAGCACACTATTAGAAATAAAGCAAGAACTAATCTCATTTTGACATTCATCTGAATAAAAAGAAATTCAATGTGGAAAACAATAAGGTATAACTCTGGTGCAGGCAGTGTCTTTTGCTCTTACCACATATTGCAATGGCTGATCTAACATCTACTTTCAGTCCCTTGAAGGTGAGAACATCTATGGACATAGTTTTGGATCTTGCTTTTATTTCTGATGTCAGTTCATTTGAGAAGTTGCATTTTGAAGGAACACAGCTAAAACTCCCATTCAGGACTTCTAAATATGAGGTTAGAGAAAAGGCAGGAATGGAGTTGAGTGTTTGGTTTCATTCTGTTCAATATTTATATGACCATTCCTCTTATATACAATAATCCTGAGAGGTTGATAGCAACAATAAAACATAAAAAGAAAACAAAAACAGTAACATCAAAACTACAGTTCATGGTGCCCCAAAGACCATACTCCCCAATGCATTACTGAACTCCAGTCTCATCTTAGCCCAGCACTTAGGGAAAACCATCTCTTCGTAGTCTTCTGGAAATCTAAAAGTTTGGGGCCATCTGAATCTTAAGGGAGAGGATTGTTATTTTTTTTAATCCACCTAAGCATTTGAGAGCTTATGATTGTAGAGATGAAATATTTATGAGGCACTCATGTACAGTGTTACAGCTATGATGGTGGACAAGTTTGTTTTTATATGATTGTATTTATGTAAAAATCTTCTGTTTCTGTAAACTGCCTGGAGATGCATTGCATGACAGATAGCATGTAAATATTTGAAAGAAAGTGATAAAGGAGTGAAGGGGAACCGGGAAAAAATTTGGGGATTCAGTTTCAGCTGCAGAAAGAACAGAGGGTCAACACATCAGATTTGGTAAATGTGGAACTTTCTGAAAAGAGACACTCCAAGGAGTGTACTTATAGTAGTAGGCTACACTATCAGTTACAATCCTAGAATCAAGTTGAAAGTGAATTAGATATCACCTCCCTGCTCAGTGCAGGATTCACTAGAGCATGTTTGACATCTCACCATCCAGCACCAGTGAGGGAGATAAAGGCATTTTGGTGGTTAAGGTACCAGGCTAGAGACTTGTGAGTTCTCCTTTTACCTTAGTCACAAAGCCAACTGGGTGATTATGGTTCAGTTATTTTCCTCAGCCATAGGAAGAAAATAATAGCAGACCACTTCTGAAAATGCTGTTGGGAAAACTGCAGGGACTATTCCAGACAATTGCCAGGAGTCAGTATGAGTAGAAGACACCTTGTCCCCACAGAGAGAAGAAATTGCTCATTTTCTCCATAAGGCAGGAGGAATTCATATGTTTCAGTCACATCCCTGCTGAATCATATCCCTGCCTCTTTTTCAATCTAAAGAGTCTCAAATATTTTAGACTGTAGGAAAGACGATGAAGGTTCTTTACAGCCAAAATCTAGTATAACATCTGACTACTAAACAGAAAAGCCAGAGTATTGCAGAAAAATAAAAATTAGGAAAATCCAGGACCCTTGGATTTTTAAAAATTGATTCAGAAATTTGAATTAATTCAAATATTTGAATTGAATTGGTTTTCTTCAAACTGTGGGAGCAGCTTGGAAAATGGGTATTTTTTACATAGACAAACATCTGTACAAATGCATGAACTGGATCTGAAACTTTTTGATATGATTTGATTTAAAGACATCTGGTCTGATTTGAACATTTATGTTGCAGGGGCAATTTAACAATAGTTTCTTCAGAACCAATTTTCAAACTGAATATTTGCTCAGCTTTCAGGAAACTATAAAAGAAGCAAAAATGTAGGACTTAATTAGAGAAATTACCACTACAGAGAAATCAATGCTGAACAATTTTATGGACAAGTATGAAATCAGTTATTAAAAGATTATGGCTATAAGAATTCAGGTTATATTACTGAATCTGATGTCACCAATATTTGTAATAAACTTAATTTCAGAAGAATATAAACAATTGTTTCATTTTGTATTGATATTGTAAAATTCCCTCCAAAGTTTCTGGATTCATATGTTTTGGGGTCTACGTTTCCAAAATTCTCAGATGCTGACGAGTTGGGAATTGTAGTTCCAAGACATCTGGGAAAAAAAAAGGTTACAGAAAGCTGTTTTGCAAAATGCCTTTGCTCTTGAGGCTAAATTGAATGTGACACTAGATTGTTGCACTTTTTTTTAATGTTTTCAGGATGCTGCTTTTGTTTTGTTTTTTACATAACGTTTTTATGGTTTAGTTTAAGTGTAAGCTGTTCATGGGACCCATTAAGATGAAAAAAATAGAGTGTATATAATTATATAACTCAAGCCAAGAAGAATCCCAGACAATTAAATATATAAAGACTAGAGAAGTCAACCTTTTATTTGTGACTACTGACTTTAAAATAGAACGATAAAACCCAGTTGTGAGTTTCGCTTTTCTTCCTTTTGGAGAAGATACACTTTATAGATCCCATTTAAGATTATAATATGCATTCTAGCAAACCTACATATGCAACAGATTAGATCAAAGACATGACAGGGGTAAATAAAAAAGATCGAAGGTTGAAACCATATGATGCCTGCCACAAAAGAAGTAAGGTTTTTTCTTTTAATGTAATCAGCATGGAGTATTTAATTGTGTATTCTGCATTTATTTCTCAACTATAGAAGCTGTAACTTTAAGAAAATGACATTTGTGGATGTTACCTATTTTTGGATAGTTAACTACTAAGGAAGAGGAAGGGCTGCTACCAAAGCTAAAGTCACATAAAAGGGATCTAAGCCTGGGACAAGAAGATAAGAGGAGTAAACATTTTAAACAAGCTCCTCCCTAGATCACACAAAGATAAATAAAGGGAGTGGGAAGTGTATTTTTATTTATTTATTTATTTATTTATTTATTTATTTATTTGAACTTATATGCTGCCCCATCTCCAAGACTCGGCTTACAACTAAAACATGAGACAATAAATACTTAAAAAACAAATTAAATTATAAGTCCAAATATAAGCACTATAAAACCTTTAAAACCATCCTCACCCGGGGGTCACAGCCCGGTTGGTCAAATAACCAGGTCTTTAGCTCACGCTAAAGGTGCGGAGGTCAGGGGCCAGGCGGAGCTCCAAAGGCAGTTGGTTCCAGAGGTCAGGGGCGACAGAAAAGGCGTCGTCGGGAACCGCCAATCGGCACTGACCTGCCGACGGGACCCCGAGGAGTCCTTGCCTATGGGCTCGCAGGCGACGGTATTCGATATTGGAAGAAGACGCCCCTTAAATATTGAGGACCCATGTCATGAAGGACTTTGTATGTTAACACCAAAACCTTGAATCTCACCCGAGCAACCGCAACCAATGCAGGCCACGCAGGAGGGGGTCGATGGGAGAACTGGGTAACTCCCATCACCACCAGCCGCCCATTCTGCACCAGCTGCAGTCTCCGGATGGTATGCAAGGGCAGTCCCAGATAGAGAGCGTTGCAGTAGTCGAGCCTAGAGGTAACAAGGGCATGAGTGACCGTGTGCAGGGCGCCCCGTCCAGGAAAGGGCTGTTGTTGAACAAGGCGGAGCTGGGCAAAGGCCCCTGGCAACGGCCCCCACCTGTTCCTCCAACCGAGCCGACATCCAGGAGGACCCCCAGATTCGTGCCCTATCCACAGGGGCAACACCTCTCCCCTATGGCCAAAGATGGATAATCTTGACTGGGCCGGACGCCGATATGCACAGCCATTCAGTCTTGGCAGGGTTGAGTCGAAGCATGTTCCCGCCATCCAGTTCCGCATCGCATCCAAACACCGGGTCATCAGGAGAGGGCATCACTGATCTGGTTTGGGGTGGAAATGTACAGCTGAGTATCATCAGCGTATTGATGGAATTTCACCCCAAAACCATGGATGATCTCACCCAGCGGCTTCATGTAGATGTTAAATAGGAGGGGGGAAAGGACCGATCCCTGAGGGACCCCACAAGAGAGCACCCTAGGGGACGACCTGACCCCCCCGCCAACACCGATTGTGACCGCCCTGAGAGGTAGGAGGAGAACCACCAAAACGGTGCCCCCACTCCCAACCCCTCAAGGCGCAAAGGATACCATGGTCGATGGTATCGAAAGCCGATGAGAGGTCTAATAGGACCAGGACAGAGGAAAAACCCCTGTCCCGAGCCCTCCAGAGATCATCCATCAGCACGACCAATGCCGCTGCTGTAACCGGGTTGGAAGCCCGATTGATACGGATCTAGGTAGTCCGCTTCATCCAGGAAAAATGGAACCTGCTGAGCCACCACACTCTCAACAACCTTTGCCAAAAACGAAGGTTGGACGAAAGTTGTCTAACACGGTCGGGTCCAGGGCAGGCTTCTTCAGGAGGGGTCTCACCACCGCCTCCTTCAAGGCGCGGAAAAACACCCTCCCTTAAGGAAGCGCTGACAACTGCCGGAGCCAACCGCAGGTGGCCTCCCTGGCGCATAAGTCAGCCAGGAGGGACACGGGTCCAACAAACATGTGGTGGAACTCATTCGCCGATAATCCTGTCCACTTCATCCTCGAAACGGATCGAACTCATCCCAGATAACAGTAGCCAGACTCCCTGCACCCCTTTCCTCAGACCACTGCAAATCGGAGGGCAGCCCATCCCGAATACGAGCGATCTTATCCGACAGATATTGAACAAACTCCTCAGCCTTACCCCCACGGGTCCGTCCCCCTCTAAACGAAGGAGGGAATGGGTAACCCGAAACAGGGTGGCCGGACGATTATCTGCGGACGCTATGAGAGTGGAGAGATAGGACCTTCTCGCCTCTCTCATAGCTACCAGGTAAGTCCTAATATAGGCTCTTAGCTGGGCTCGATCGAACTGGGAACAGGTAGACCTCCACCTGCTCTCTAAACCCCTTCGACGGCATTTCATCCCCCGGAGCTCCTCAGTATACCAAGGGGCAAACCAGGATCCACGTGTAAGGGGACGATGGGGACAACCCTGTCGAGGGCCTCCGACACAGCCCGTTGCCAGGCAATTGCCAGATCCTCGGCAGAGCTGTGAGCAAGGGAAGAAGGAAAAACCCAGTCCTGCCTGGAACCTCTCAGGGTCCATCAGGCGCCTGGGGTGGAACCATCTAAGTGGCTCCTCATCCCAGCAGTGGGGGATGGCCTGTTGGAAGACCAGCCATAGGAGATAGTGATCAGACCATGGAACAGGCAAGGTCGTAAAAGTAACTTGCCCTCTGTCACTCCGCCACTGTTCAGAGACAAAAACTAGGTCAAGAGTATTTCCCCTCGTGAGTAGGGCCATCAGCTGGGTTGGCCTCCATAGAAGCCATGAATTCCTGGGCCAAACCCGACCCCCCCCCCAGGGAAGGCAAGTTGAAGTCCCCCAAGACCATAAGGTCCGGGAACTCCACTGCCACCCCGGAGAGGAGATCGAGAAGCCCAGGTAGGGCCGCTGCCACACAGCTGGGGGAAAGGTATGCTAGCAGCAAGCCCACCCGCCCATTAGGCCCCCACCTCAGGAGGAGGATCTCACTCCCGCCTATCTCTGCAACAGAGACCTCCCTTGGAAGCCAGGTCTCCCGAATAACCACAGCCACCCCACCACCCCTACCCTGGGCCCGTGGCGGTGCAAAACCCAAAACCTGGTGGGCATAAATCAACCAGAGGGACACCCCCTCTGGGCCCAACCAGGTTTCAGTGATGCAAGCCAGGTCTCGCAGCCTCCCTGAGGAGGCCATAGGGTCGAGCGCCGCCTCAAATGCCGGGTGCGCCTCCCCTAACCTGATATGGCCCTATGCCTCGTCCTCTTCCAATCCTCGACCACCCTGGGAATCAGCCCCACCCCAGGGCCCAGAGCCCCACCCCCCCAACCCCACACACTCCCGCACCGGGCTGCAAAATGACCCCTCCACCCCCTCCCTATCCCTTTAAGGCAACGAATTAAAATTTTTAAGATTCGACCCTTGACTCTCAATTTAGAATTTGGCCCCTTGATTGCAGCATGCCACCTCTCGGGATCCCAGGATCCGTCATCAAGGTAAGCTGTTGACAGCCCACTGGGCCAGCTCAAGGACAAGGGTGCAGTCCTGAGTGCCCACAGTTCAAGCAGTAGGGTCCCATGACAATAGATAACAAAATTCATTATTTATTTATTAAATTTATATTCCGCCTTGAAATATTTTATTCATGTTATGGGGGTGTTTCTCTATTTCGATGGCTTCCCTAATTATTCTCTTGTTGATACCATGCAAAATTTGCCCAGCCACATACATTGGACAAACCAACAGGAGAATAAATGCACGCATCACAGAACACAAGAATGCAGTCAGAAAAGAAGAAAAAACTTCCTCCCTTTTCCAGCATCTTAAAGCCACAGGACATGAAATTGATTTTGAGGGATCCAAACTTATCTCCAATACTGAACACTTCAACAAGAGAATAATTAGGGAAGCCATCGAAATAGAGAAACACCCCCATAACATGAATAAACGGGATGATACTTCCTACCAGACATCTGGAAACTAGCCCTAATCAACAAACGAGTCCCAGCCATGAAAACCAACACCGGACCCAAAATAACACATGATGCCACCACCAATCTCCTTCACCAGACTCAAACCCAAGCCCACGCCACAGATGAAAGGCAACCACCGTCCAGAAACCAGACCATGGCTGCAACACCAGCTGCTGCACCCTCCGACCCCCAAACTAAGCAAACTGACACACACTATAAACACATAGCCAGACCTCAAACTCGGAGCCAAACCAAGGCCCAGAATGTCACATCACAGCCTTCCACCCAGGATACTACATCACAGAACTCAGGAGATTACAACACAAAACATCAGGAGGTTGCAACACAGACAACGACCCAGGAGACTACAGCACCACACCCAGGATGTCACAACAATAGAACTCAGAAGGTCATCACACAGCCCATTACCCAGGTCGTTACAACACAAAAGGCTGAGAGACACACAGCCAGCACCTCAGCCACACAGGGTCTCAGGAAAAAGCCATCCAATCTGCATACATCAACTCCATCAACAAATCAAGAAGTAACAACACAGCCAACTCTGGAGTTTAAAGGGAAAAACAGCCACGATCACGCACTTCTCCCAGAAGAACGAAGCTGAAGACACCAGCCTGAAGATGACGGATGAGATTTAAAACGTTGCCAAGGTATTCTCAATCTTACACGGGACAAGACCCGAATACACCAAGACCTACATATACATATATATATATATATATTTACTTTAGCATAGTTTGCAAACTCATATACACTGGCTTTTGTTAACTGTTGTTTTTATATGCAAATGCTTTCAAATATACTGCTTGATAAATTGTGATAAAACATTGCAAAATCCTCAAGGGCAGAAATCCAACTGAGGTTTTCATCCTAAAATAGAACTTGGTATCAGTCATATTAGCTTGACTTAGGAAACTAAAAAAAAAACGTAGTGGCAAACTGCTTTTATGATGCTTCCCCCCCAAAAAAACCCCTAGTTCTACTTCAGTATGTTTTTACTTTTATATATATATATATATATATATTAGTTAGAAATGCCTTTGATCACTCAAAAAGCAGATTAGGAATTGCTAATTTCTATGACTACCATTTGGAATGGAAAATCAGAATGAATTCTAATGTTTTGCTTGGGCTCCTTTAGCTACCTAACGCCATTTCATCTACTTTTTTTTAACTAAAGGAAAGCTGGAAATTGGTGGTTGATGGCTCAGTGAAGATGACGAGTGTCTCTCTTGTCCTTTTGTAAATATTCTTTGTAAATGTCCTTTGCCAAAAGCCTGTCCAGGAAGAGAAGATGTAAACCGTAATTATTCAGGGTAGCCAATTAGAAAAGACAACTGTAATACTGGTTTTATATATGGCAACTGCAGTGATACTATTATATACACAAAGATGGAAAAATACTGAAATACCCACATTAGAGGAATGGGTTGTGAAGATGATAGAATTTATGGAAATGGTAAAAATGACTTGTTTGACCAGGGATAAAGACAGTAAGTACTTTTTATTAAAGCCTGGAAATCCTATGGACTTTTTGCTGAAAATGAGGGGAAAAAATGAACTGTGTGATTGATGGATTTGCTGATAGGTAGAAGATAGAATACTTTATTGGCCAAGTGTGATTGGACACACAAGGAATTTGTCTTGGTGTAAATACTCTCAGTATACATTTGTCAAGAGTCAAGAATCATAAGGTACGACACTTAATGATAGTCATAGGATACAATAAGCAGTCAAATCATACTATAAAGTATGATTTATAGTATAAATCGTAAGTATACAAGCGACAAAGTTACAGTCATACAGTCACAAGTGGGAGGGGATGGGTGATAAAGAGTGATGACAAGATTAACAGTAATAGTTGTGCAGACTTTGTAATAGTTGAACAGTGTTGAGGGAATTATTTGTTTAGCAGAGTGATGGCTTTTGGGGAAAAAACTGTTCTTGTGTCTAATTGTTCTGGTGTGCAATGCTCTATAGCGTCGTTTTGAGGGAAGGAGTTGAAACAGTTGATGTCTGGGATGTGAGGGATCTGTAAATATTTTCACAGCCCTCTTTTTGACTCGTGCTGTATACAGGTCCTCAACTGAAGGCAGGTTGGTAGTAATTGTTTTTTCTGCAGTCCTAATTACTCTCTGAAGTCTGTGTCTGTCCTGTTGGGTTGCAGAACCAAACCAGACAGTTATAGAGGTGCAGATGATAGACTCAATTATTCATCTGTAGAACTGTATCAGCAGCTCCTTGGGCAGTTTGAGCTCTGAGTTGGCGCAGAAAGAACATTCTTTGTTGTGCTTTTTTGATGATGTTTTGATGTTAGGTGTCCATTTTAAGTCATGTGATATAGTAGAACCTAGAAATTTGAAGGTCTCTACTGTTGATACGGTGTGGTCTAGTATTATAAGAGGTGGTAGTATGGGAGGGTTTCTTCTAAAGGATAGTTTCTTCTAAAATTAAAAGGGGTTGAACATGAGAAGAAGAGAATTTTAATGTAATGACATTCAAGGAGGACAGATAATAAGTTTGTAACTTGTAAATAGGATTGGAAGTCACTTCTTTATATTTCTTTTCTTTTCACACTTTTTGTATCTTTTTTGTTTCTTGTTTTTAATCTTCCTCTATATTAATTAATTTATTTATTTATTTCATGGGATTTCTATGCGCCCTATCTCCCAAAGGACTCAGGAGGCTCACAGAAATAAAACAGAAAGTACAAAATTTAAAAAACAATTAAACCAGAAACCCCAATTGAATTAAAAATAACCATGAACAGATCTAAAAACAATTAAAAAAACCCTTCAGTCCAGGTTGGCTGATCTAAAAAGCCAAGTCTTTAGGTCGCAATGGAAGGAAGGAAGGTCAGGAGCCAGGCAGTTGGTTCCCAAGGGCAGGCGCACCCACAGAGAAGGCCTTTTCCCTGGGAGTCGCCAGCCGACATTGTCTGGCCGATGGCACCCTGAGAAGACCCTGCCTGTGGGAGCACACAGGGTGATGGGAAACCATTGGTGGCAGCAGGTGTTCCCACAAATATCCCGGACCTAAGCCATGAAGGGCTTTGTAGTGATAACTAAAACCTTGAATCTCACCCGGAGGGCACCCGGCAACCAATGCAGCTGACGCAGGAGGGGTGTAATATGGGAGTATTGGGATACTCCCATCACAACTCCCTGCGGCTGCATTCTGCACCAGTTGAAGCCTCTGAGTGGTCCTCAAGGGCAGCCCCATGTAGAGAGCATTGCAGTAGTCTACACTGATTTTATAATATAAATTATAAATGGGTTTTTAGTTAATTTGGCTTGGTTAATTTAATTCTATTTTAGATAATTAACTTATTGTGTTGGTTTTAGTTGTGAGCCACCCGAGTCCTTTTTGGAGAGGCTGCATACAAGTCAAATAAATAAATAAATACGGAGGTAACATGGCATGATGCAGGCATCTTGGTCCAGATAGGGCCTCAACTGGCGCACAAGGCCAACCTGAGCAAATGCCCTCTTGGCCACAGTCCTACATGATCTTCCAAATTGAGCTGTGCATCCAGGAGGATGCCTAGATTGCATACCCTTTCCACGGGGGTAACACCTCTTCCCCCATGACCAAAGATGGAACATTCTGGACAATCTGAGATGCTGGAACGTACAGCCTCTCGGTCTTGGCTGGGTTGAGCTGGAGCCTGTTCCTACCCATCCAGACCCACACCATTTCCAGGCACCGGGACATTGAGGGCATCACTGGGTTGGTTTGGGGTGGAGATAAAAGCTGGGTATCATCAGCATACTGATGATACCTCACTAAAACCATGGATAATCTCACCCAATGGCTTCATATAAATGTTGAACAGGAGGGAGGAGACTGACCTCTGAGGCACTCCACAAGTGAGGGGCCTGGTGACCTCGACCCTCCTGTCAACACTGACTCTAACGTCCTGAGAGGTAGTAGGAGAACCACTGCAAAACCGTGCCTCCCACCCCCGAGGCTGCAGTAAGATACCATGGTTGATGGTATCAAAAGCCACTGAGAGGTCTAATAGGACCAGGACAGAGGAAAAACCTCTATCCTGAGTCCTCCAGAGATCATCCACCAGCGACCAATGCCGTCTCTGTGCTGTACCCAGGCCTGAAACCTGATTGGTACGGATCCAGGTAGTCTGCTTCCTCTAGGAACAACGGGAGCTGTCGAGCCACCACACTCTCAACAACCTTCGCTATAAAGCGAAGATTGGAACGGATGAAATTTGTTCAAAATAGCCAGGTCCAAGGCAGATTTCTTGAGGAGGGGCCTCACCACCACCTCCTTCAAGGCCGAGGGAAGCATCCTCGCTCAAAGAGGCATTAACCGACTGCCTGGAGCCAGCCTCATGTGACCTTCCCGGATGGCATAAACCAACCAGGAGGACGGGTCCAATAAACACGTGGTGGCACTCAGCTTCCTCATGATCCCATCCACTTCATCCAAAGTCACAGGCTCAAACTCTTCCCAGATGGTATTCCCAAGACCTGTCACTTCCCCATCAGACTCTGCCCAGTCGGGTCCAGACTGGTCCAGATCTGAGCGATCTTGTCCAGCAGATGTTGACTAAATTCCTCGGCCCGTCCTGCAAAAGGTCCCCCACCCTCTGATTAAGGAAGGAACAGGTGACCCAGAACAGGGCGATTATCTCGGAACAATGAGAGTGGAGAATGCATGAGACTTTGCGCTGTATTGCCGCAAGATAAGATCTAGTCACAGATCTTAGCTGTGCTTGATTAGATTCAGACCGACTGGACCTCCAACTGCTCTCTAGGCCCCTTCTCCGGTGCTTCATCTCCCAGAGCTCCATGGAAAACCAGGGAGTCAACCGGGATCTGCACCGGGTTAGAGGCCACAAAGGTACAACACGATCGAGAGCCTTGGAGGCCACCCATTGCCAAGCGTCCACCAGGCCTTGACCGGGCTGTGGAACAGGCAGGCAAGAATCATCCCAAGCTCCACCTGAAACCTTTCAGGATCCATTAGGCACCTTGGGCGGAACCACCTAATTGGTTCTGCCTCCCAGCGACGGGGAGTGGCATATTGGAAGTCCAGCCACAGGAGATAATGATTGGTCCATGACGGGGTGAGTAGTTGGTGATCCCCCACCCAGATCATTATACCACTGACCAGAGACAAAAACAAGGTTGAGTGTGTGTCCCCCCACATGAGTCAGACTCTGAATTAATTGGGTCAGGTCCATGGCCGTCATGTGTCCATGAACTCCCGAGCCATCCCAGATGCCCACCCCCAGAGAAGGCAGGTTAAAATCCCCCAGAACCATAAGTCTGGGGAACTTCATGTTTTCTTTTACTTTTGTGAAGATCTTTAATAAAAAAAAATTAAGAAATAAATAAACTGTGATTATTCAGTAGCCAGGTGCACCTGTTATATCTTGTTCTGGTGTTTGAATTTGATGCTTTTTTTTGGCAACCCAACTTAGGACTTCTAAACATATTCATTATCCAGTATTCTGTTTATGGTACTGTAGTACAGCTCATCTGATTGCTGATGCTATTTTTGTACATCAGTTTCATTTCCCCTTTTTTAATCCCTTTGTTTTTCTCTCTGTGTGTCTCTGTCTCTCTGGATTCTCCCCTTCTTTGCAAGCATTCCTATTTTCTGTTCCTTAAAAGTTTTACATCCTGGCCATCTTCTCTGTCAAAATTATACTCTATGAGTAATTAATATCAGCATGAGAATACTAATGTGTCATTGTTCATTGTTAAAAGTTAACTCTTTATACTGACAATTAAGAAAAAAGAGAAGCACACAGCACTCCAGTTTACTATTTTGTGTTATCCAAAAATTCATTCTTTGCTCAGCAAGATGTTTATGTAGCACTTAGCACCAAACTAACAAAATAAAGAACTGTAAATATAAAAAGGTAAGTAGGGAGGGAGATGAACAATTTTAAATAAAAGCAGAAGAAGCAAACTTCCTGTAATTATCAACAATGGTGGGTTAGGATTGCTCATTTATCTATTTTGAAAATGCTGGTTTTTTTTTCAAACTTAGCACATTTTAAAAGGAAATACGCATATGAAAACTAGTACTTGTATTTTACTTAAGTCCCACTGCTCTGTAATTTGATAGATATCACAGGATGGAAATGCACCTGAATTCTTTTATGCATCTGAGCTCTTCACTTGTTAAAAGTCCTACACACACATACAATAAAGTAAGCAATTGCAAACCTGATAAGCTGTTGTAAACTTTTAAAAAACAAAATCATAGTGAAGATATATTTAGCAATCTCAACTGAAATTAACAATCATATTCTTAATATGTTTATAGGTTTAAATTTCCTTTTACATGTACATACTTCTCACTTAACAACAAGTTGGTTAGGAATTCTTTAAAATTTTGATGGGAAACTAAGCTACTTATGACACGTTGCGAACTTCCAATGGCTGCACTCACACTCCACATTCCCATTTTTGGCACTTGGCAAACAGTTCCCCTATATGGCCAGTCATAGCATTCTGAGGTCACCTGAGAGAATAGATGGCAAATAGTTGTATACACAAATAAACTTACAACCAAATAATCCTCTCTTCTGCTGCCATCATCTTTAATATACTGGTTTTTACATGTTTTTGCCAGTGCAAAGCTGTGTCATAGCTATACAGTAACCAGGATAGATATATGAACCATGACATGGTTTAACACTTTGTAAAATATCTCATCACTCCTTATCACCCATCCCCTCCCACTTGTAACTGTATGACTGTAACTTTGTCGCTTGTATCCTTTCGATTTATATTGACTGTTCCCTAGTATGATTTGATTGCTTATTGTACCCTGTGACTTTTATTAAGTGTTGTACCTTATGATTCTTGACTCTTGATGAATGTATCTTTTCTTTTATGTACACTGAGAGCATTTGCACCAAGACAAATTCCTTGTGTGTCCACTTGGTCAATAAAGAATTCTATTCTATTCTACACTGGATGGGTTCTCACAGACAAAATATAATCAACACTTTGCCATAACGTCCATTGCAAATGTAAAGCCTGAGCTTCAGTCAGTTTAAAACTGTATTCCTTCTGAGCAAAGAGGCTATATAAGGCATTTGACACTCTATGTGTTTACTTAGAACTAATTCTCACTGAGATCACTGAGAACTTTGAAATAGAGAGGATTCTGCTACAATATATTCCTTACGGAAAATCTTCCACTCAACTCTATTTAAAATGAAAGGGTTCACTAATTGTGGGCTTGGTGTGGCAGAACATTTTAAATATAGGTCTTATCCCCATTCTGACTTAAACTGACTTCATTCTAAGCAGGTCATCAGAAGTTTAGCAGTAAAGAAACTTTCTGTGGAGCTTTCTCAATTATGAACTAATATTCTAGTTAGGATGACCATGTGCTTATTTTGTTTTTTAAAAAAGATTTGGTGGGTTCTTAGGTATTCCAAATATAAAGGCTGGATCCACCAAAGAAAATAAATGCCTAAATCCAAGGGATGTGATTCCGTGACAGTTGTCTGAAAACAATATTGCATCATGCATGGTCATGAATTGATCCAAGATGATTTTATGTAACAGTGTTGGTAAGAGCCACTGTATCAGAGCAATGTGGTAGCAGTGGATAAAGCTATTGTTACATATCGTACAACTCCAAGAGAACTGATAGAGAAGAATGATACAGTATGTTAGAAACATATAGTATGTTAGAAAATTAGAAATTTTCATGCATGCACTGAAATAAGAAGCTCAGTAAGCTTCACCTCTTGTTTTATATGATTCAGAAACAAAAGTCCATTAATGCACCTGGATTCATTGGTTATAATGGTGACAGAAATACTTTTTTGTGTGGCTTTCTTTAAAGTATTCTAATTAACCTTGTATCACTGACTTCATCTTTTTATTTTATTTTTATGGATTTTAGAGGCCAGCTAATAAATTCATATACCCAAACATGTTAGGCCATTATAAAATTTTACTGATTGCTGCTTTTATATTTGTTTGTTTATTTATTTATTCAATTTATTGTTTCTTGCTTCTAAATGCCTATAGATAACTTAAAATATACCATAACAATCTGGCAAAATGGCAATCTGGCAAATACCAAAACACCCCACTCACATGTAACATCTAGCAAAGGGCCCCCCAAACCACCTTATCCCAAGGCTGAAAGGACAGCCAGATCTTTATTGGTCTTTCGAGCATTAAGTGTGTGGAAGCAATCCAAATCTCAGGCAGAATACACTCCGGAGGAGAGAAAATGCAACTGAGAAGGCCCACTTTCTGGTTGCTGATTGTTGGATTGTGGGTGCAAAGAGACGCAGGATACTCAGCTCGTTCAGCTTCTTTTATTCATTCTTACAGGATTGAAAACTCCAGCTGTGGCAGCTCCTTTTACAGCAGAGCTGTCTGCAGCTTTGACCAGTGACAGCTGTTTGTTTTCCCGCTCCCATGACTTGGCCAATCAGTGGTGAGTATGCTAGTATCTAACACCCCTCACCACGGGTCTAGTCTCACCCAATCCAGTCTCACCTAGTGTACGTAGTTGTTGTTGTTGTTGTTGTTGTTGTTGTTATTATTATTATTATTATTAATTCGACTTGTATGCCACCCTACTCCCTAAGGACTCAGGGCGGCGAACATTAAAACAGTGCGAATTTACAATAAAAAACAATTAAATGAAACAAGCTGAATACATTAAAACATTAAGAAAAGATTAAAACCCTAGCCCCCCCCCGGGTCATTCCAGGCCGGCCTGTTGAAACAACCAAGTCTTCAGGTCTCGGTGGAAGGAGCGGAGGTCAGGGGCCAAATGGAGATCCACGGGGAGCTGATTCCAGAGGGCAGGCGCTCCCACGGAGAAGGCCCTAGCCCTGGGAACTGCCAGCCGACAATGCCTGACCGACGGTATCCCAAGGAGGCCCCTCTTATGAGAGCGAACAGGGCGATCGGAAAGTGATGCTGGCAGGAGGTGTTCCCACAAGTACCCTGCACCCAAGCCCTTTAGGGCTTTGTAAGTTGTTACTAACACCTTGAAGGTAACCCGGGAGACAACCAGCAACCAATGCAAGCTGCACAGGAGGGGTGTAACATGGGAGTATCGGGATACTCCCATCACAGCCCACACGGCTGCATTCTGCACCAGCTGTAACCTCTGGGTCATCCGCAAGGGCAGCCCCATGTAAAGAACATTGCAGTAGTCAATTCTGGAGGTGACGAGCTCATGAGTGACTGTTCGAAGGGCATCTCGGTCCAAATAAGGGCGGAGCTGGCAAACCAGCCGAAACTGGGCAAGAGCCCCCCTGGCCACAGCTCCCACATGCTCCTCCAAACTGAGCTGTGAATCCAGGAGGACACCCAGATTCCTTGCCCTATCCACAGGGGGCAACACCTCTCCCCCCATGACCAAAGATGGTACATCCAATGAAGACCGAGATGCCGGTAAGAACAGCCACTCAGTCTTGGTTGGGTTGAGCTGGAGCCTATTACTCCCCATCCAGACCCGTACCGCCTCCAGGCACCGGGACATCACAGAGAGAGCATCACTGATGTGGTCTGGGGTGGAGATATAGAGCTGGGTATCATCAGCATACTGATGATACCTCACCCCAAAACCTCGGATGATCTCGCCCAGCAGTTTCATGTAGATATTAAACAGGAGAGGCGAGAGAATGGACCCCTGAAGCACCCCACAAGTGAGGGGCCTCAGGGCCAACCTCTGCCCCCCTGCCAACACTGACTGCAAACGGCCCGAGAGGAAGGAGGAGAACCACCGCAAAACGGTGCTCCCCACCCCCAATCCTCGGAGCCGCTGCAGAAGGATACCATGGTCGATGGTATCGAAAGCCGCTGAGAGATCTAACAGGACTAGGACAGAGGAAAAACCCCTGTCCCAAGCCCTCCAGAGATCATCCATCAGTGCGACCAATGCTGTCTCTGTGCTGTGTCCGGCCCTGAAGCCCAATTGATATGGGTCTAAATAATCAGCTTCCTCCAGGAACAAGGGGAGCTGCTGAACCACCATGCTCTCAACAACCTTCACTAAGAAGCGAAGGTTGGAGACTGGACGATAGTTATTCAAAACGGCCGGGTCCAAGGCAGGCTTCTTGGAGGCCTCACCACCGCCTCTTTCAAGGTGGCAGGAAAGACTCCCTCACTCAAGGAGGCATTGACAATTGCCTGGAGCCAGCCACATGTAACCTCCCTGGAGGCATACACCAACCAGGAAGGACACGGGTCCAATAAACACATGGTGGAAGACAGCCTCCGCATGATCCTGTCCACCTCATCAAGGGAGACCGGGTCAAACTCAACCCAGATAGAATCAACCAGACCCGTCGCCACCCCATCATCAGACCCCTGCCAATCAGAGTCCAAGCCGGCATGAATTCGAGCGACCTTATCCGCCAGATGTGAACTAAATTCCTCTGCTCTGCCCAGCAAAGGGTCATCCCCCTCCCTCAATTGGAGGAGGGAGCGGGTCACCTGAAACGCACTCTGATTGCGCAGGGTGGTCATTGGCGGACGCAATCATAGCGGAGAAGTAAGCACGCCTCGCCACCCTAATCACTTCCAGGTAGGTCCTAATATAGGCTCGCAACTGGACACGGTCAAATTTGGAGCGGCTAGTCTTCCACCTGCTCTCCAGGCATCTTCTCTGCTGTTTCATCCCCCGGAGCTCCTCAGAGAACCAGGGAGCCAACCAGGGTCTACGGCAGGGAAGAGGCCGCAAGGGGACAACCCGGTCGAGTGCCGCTGTGGCCACCTGTTGCCAGGCAGCCGCCAGCATCTCGGCCGGGCTGTGGTCGAGGGAGGCGGGCAAGGACCCCAGTGTCGTCTGAAACCTCTCAGGGTCCATCAGGCGCCTGGGGTGGAACCATCGCGTTGGCTCCTCATCCCAGCAGCGAGGGACAGCCAATTGAAAGACCAGCCGCAAGAGATAGTGATCCATCCATGATAGGGGTAGGGTAGATGGAAAACCCTCCCCCAGATCACTACACCACTGCCCCGAGACAAAAACAAGGTCGAGAGTGTTCCCCCCCTCGTAAGTGGGCCCATTAATCACCTGGGTCAGGTTCATGGCTGCCATGGATGCCATGAACTCCTGAGCCAAACCCGACACCCCCCCCAGAGATGGCAGGTTAAAGTCCCCCAGTTACGTAAGTAGGTGGGGCTTTTGTGGGTGCAACTTGACCTGCACAGCTCAGTTGTCAGCTGGTTGTCAAACTGTTCAGGTGGACTTATTGTTTCTCTGGTATGGCTTCTTGGAACCTCCTGGAACTTTCTGGCTGCAGTGGCCATTTTGTTTCCACTAGAGGCTGCCCTTTCATTCTTCTCCCGGACCTGTTCTTCTCTGGCCATGCTGACCCATCGCTGGATTTCAGGTACATGTTCGCGCTATTCGTTCGGGGCTATGGTTAATTGTTGAGGGTGTGCCTTGTTAGTTGTCAGGGCCTGTTCTGTTTGATTTTTTTGTTGGGAGAGGTCTTCCCTTTCCTCCCTGAGTGCACGTGGTGTTTCTGCTTCTCCTCTTATTTGTCGGCCCCTGAGTTGGTCGATGTGTCTTCTCCAACTCCTGCCATCGGCTGTTTCGACCCTGTATGATTGGGGGCCTGTTACTTGGGACACCCTTGCTGGTATCCATTGGGTTCCCTGTTAGGTTTCAGGTGTATACTGGGTCACCCGTTTGGAATGTCCAGCATCTGCTGGATGAATTTACTGGAATGTCTGTGCTATAATGGGGGTGTAGCCTGTCTAGCTGCAATCTTAGTTTCCTTCCCATCAATAGTTCAGTGGGGCTCTTGTTGGTTGTCACACTGGGAGTTATGTTTTGGATGCTTAGTAGTTTTTCTATTTTAGCCTGTGTGTCCCCAGGCCCTAATTTGGTTAGGGTTTCCTTCATGGATTGCACCATTCTCTCTGCTTGTCCATTCATGGAGGGGTGACCCAGTGCTGATAGGGTGTGTCGTATCCATTCTGTACTAAAAACCGTTGAATTGAGTGGCCGTGAACTGCGGTCTGTTGTCGGATGCTATTATGTCTGGCAACCCATGTGTTGCGAATAATTTTCTGAGGATTCTAATTACTGCTTTGGTTGTGGTGGACTGCATGATGCTGATCTCCAACCATTTAGAGTATGCGTCCACCACTACTAGGAATGTTTGTCCCTTGACTGGCCCAGCAAAATCTATGTTTACCCTCGACCAAGGTCCCTGTGGCATTTCCCATTCGTGGTTGGGTGCTGTGGGGCGTGCCAGCCTGGATTTTTGGCAGGCTTTGCAGGTTGCCCCCCAGGCCCCTATTTCTTTATTCATCCCTGGCCACCACATGTAGCTTCTTGCCAAGGATTTCATCTTAACTATCCCCAGATGCCCTGCATGCAGCATGTCTAGTATGTCTTCCCATAGTTTTTCCGGAAATATTACCTGGTCCCCCCCCATAGTACGCACCCTTTTAGTACTGACAGTTCCGTTTGTCGATTCCTGAAAGGTCCTAGTAGTGGCTTGTGTGAATCTCTTGCTGTAGATGTATTCATGGAACCACTTGATTCCGATTACTGCCACTAGAGCTTCTTTGTCAAGCTGGCTATAATTTCGTTCTGGTTTGGATAATGTCTTTGAGTAGAATACAATAGGGGCTTCTTTTCTGTTCAGCAGTATGTGGCTGATTATTGTGCCAACCCTGAATGGTGATGCGTCGCATGTTAGGATCAGTAGTAATGTTTCGCTGTATTGGATTAATACGCCGTCTGATGTGAGTATGTTTTTGATTCCTTTGAATGTCACTTCCTCCTTCTGCCCTCAGGCCCAGGCTGCCTTCTTGTCAAGCAGTCTGTGTAGTGGCTCCACTACTGTCACCTTCTGTGGTAAAAATATGTTGTAAAAGTTAATTAGTCCCAAGAAGGCTTGTAAGTCTGTTTTGTTCTTCGGCCTGGGGGCTTCTTTGATTGCTTTAATTTTGCTCTCTGTGGGGTGGATCCCTTTGCGGTCTATCAGGTATCCTAGGAATTCTACTTTGTCTGCTGCTAGTTGGCATTTTTCTTTTTTCACTTTTAGCCCCACCTCTTGGGAACAGCTGAGCACTTCACTTAGGCGTTTTTGTAATTGTCCTTTTTTCCTTAGCTGACATAAGGACATCATCGAAGCACGGCACCACCCCTTCTAACCCTTGTAGGAGGTTCCATGAGTCTCTGGAATAGCCCTGAGGCTACGCTGACCCCGAATTGTAGCCGCTTGCATTTAAATGCCCCTCTGTGTGTCATGATTGTCTGGGCTTTTGCCATCTCAGCGTCTACTGGTAATTGTTGGTAGGTTTGTGTGAGGTTGAGCTTTGCGAAGACCTTTCTGCACCCTAGGATGTTGCACCACTGGGACAGGGTAAGCGCTTTGCTGAAGGGTGTGGTTCAGGGTTGCCTTGTAATCAGCATAGATGCGCATTGACCCATCTGGCTTTATGGGAGTGATAATAGGGGTCTCCCATTTTGCGTGGTCAGTGGGCTCTAGTATTCCCTGGGTGATGAGCTTATCTAGTTGCTCGTCTATTTTTGGCCTTAGCACTAATGGGACCTGCCTCACTTTTAGTCTGATGGGGACTATGGTTGGGTCTAGATTAAAGGAGATGGGTGACCCAGAGTACTTGCCCAATTTTCCATCAAAGACATCCTGGAACCTCCATCAGACTGTCCTCCCACTTGCTCTCAGTGATGCTGTTTATTCCTGTGACTTCGATGCCTAACAGTTGGAACCATTCTAGCCCCAGCAGGCTAGATCGGTCCTGGTTGACAATTGTTAATGGCAGGTATCCCGAGTAGTTTTTGAATGTCACTCTGAAGTCCCCGATGCTGATCACGGGAATCTTGTTCCCCTGGTAGTCCTTTAGTGTCAGTCTCTGTTTTTTCAGTTGGTCTTTGGTTATGCTGGGATTCAGTTGTTTGATGGTGCCCCAGGATACCATCAATAGGTACGACCCAGAATCCACTTCCATTCGGCATGGCTTACCCTCTATGGTCACTTGGATGTGGACTTTCCATGCACTGGTCATCCTGGAGTGGCCCATGTCACTGTCTGGTGTGTCTTGCCTCTCTCAGTGGCTGGCTCATTGTTTCTTCAGTTCCGGCTGAATTGGCTTCATTGGGTTCCCGTTTGGTTTGTTCTGTTCCAGGAGGGATGCTCGGTCTCTACCTTCGGATATTGGGTTGTGTTGCTTGGCATGCCCTTGCAATGTGTCCCCATTGGATGCATCGCTGGCAGATGGCATCTCAGAAATGGCATTCCGACCGTGGGTGATTCCCCTCACATCTGGCACACCAAAATTCCTTCCTCTTTTGATCCTGGTTTCTTTGGCCTTGTTCAGATCAGAGTTGGTGCACGTCTTCATCATCATCGTCTGACTCTGGCTCCAACTTGATGTCCTCATGGTGGATGGTGACGGCTTCTTTCGGCAGTGGCTGTGGCAGCTTGTTCATCTTTCTCATGGCGGCGGAGGATTTCTGGGATGCTCCCATGGCCTATGCTTCCTCAATTGACTCCTTGAGTGTTATTTTTGGTTTGGTTAGGAGGCAGCTCTGCAGTGTTAAGTCTCAGAGTCCCAGGACTATGCGATCCCTCATTGCTTCATCCATGGTGAGGAATTCGCACGCTCCAGCAATGTCTCATAAGTTTGCGATGAAATCACTGATGGTCTCTCCTTCCTTTTGGTCCCACCAGTAGAATTTGTTACTCTTTATCAAACAGGAGGCCAGGGGCATATAGTGTGCCCTCAGGATTCTTTCCAGGCCAAGCCATGCCATCATCTTTATGTCACTGGGTGCTGATAATGCTTTGGCCATTTTGAACACTGCGGGACCGCAGCATGTGAGGAAAACCGCTCATTTTCTCTGTTTGGAAATGTTAAGGAGGTTACTCTCTTCCAGGAACATGTGGAATTGGTCAACGTACGATTCCCAGTCCTCTGCTGTGGGATCAAAAGGTGCGGGTGGCGCGTTGGATCTGGCCATTGTTCCAATTCTGTTCATAGTTACGGCTGCGGTTGCCACATGCTCTCTGGTCCTGTCTCATCTCAGAATCCCACCTTCATTGATAGTGTTGGATTGTGGGTGCAAAGACATGCAGGACGCTCAGCTCGTTCAACTTCTTTTATTTGTTCTTACAGGACTGAAAGCTCCAGCTGCGGCAGC
This sequence comes from Naja naja, assembly GCA_009733165.1. Classification (NCBI taxonomy): domain Eukaryota; kingdom Metazoa; phylum Chordata; class Lepidosauria; order Squamata; family Elapidae; genus Naja; species Naja naja. The sequence continues at coordinate 307,374,895 of CM019148.1, forward strand.
TCTTTTTACAGCAGAGCTGTCTGCAGCTTTGACCAGTGATGGCTGTTTGTTTTCCTGCTCCCACGACTCAGCTAATCAGTGGTGAGTATGCTAATATCTAACACTGATAGGTGGCATTTTTAATTGGAGTAACCTGGAGCATATCAATTCTCTCTATGCAAATCAGCAAATCAGACATCATGGAAGATAGGCTCTTTGCGATGTAGAGCTTTGTAGGTTAAAACCAGCACCTTATATCGCATCCTGAGGCAAATTAGCAGCTGCTCCAGCAGGGCTATCATATGTGCATATCAAGGACTAGTGAAATCTGGACTAGTGAAAGCTTCCACGTGGTATTCAAGGGCATGTTATGTTATTGTGATTGATTTATTGAATGTTATAACAGCAGTAGGCAATGTTTTTCAGGTCAGGAGAATATCTGCTCAGGGCTGCCCTTCACAAGTGGATGAAACCAAACACTTCTCCCCAGTATATCAATATTTAACAAAGTGATATTCTAGGTTTTGGCACCAACAAGGCAGGCTTTGGACAAGAAAGGGAGGCAGGGAATTTAGGTAGGGAGGACTGCATGATTAAGGGAACATAGATAAATGAAAGACAAATCATGTCAGATCACAAACAGATTATAAGGATTTGCAGAAGAGCATCATGCTTTGAAATGTAACAAGGAAAATCCTGGGCAAAATTAGGTATTTTCATGAACAAGAGGTTCAGTTATCTTGCTTTTAGTGGATTCTGTTTCTAAAGCAAAATTATTAATACACAACAGTCTGGTATGCATTTTATAGATTTAGCTGTGGATCTCTTTTCTGACAGTGGATAGAATTTATCATTCAATAATTTTATAGAGCTGCTACTACTTTTGTTTTTAAAAAAAGAAACTGCTCCTTAAACTTCCTCTCTGATTCTTTTTTCAGTCTGACATTCTGGTTGATTGAATGATAAATCTCCCAAAAGAGGAAGCCTGGCCAAAGTATCCATGTGACTCAAATGCTGTTGCTAAGCTGGAAATGGAATTATGTCTTTTGGACCACAGGTTTTTTAAAAAAAAACCTGGACAATTCATTGCAAAATAGCTCAAGCAGGGCTCAGCATCTTGCATGCATGCACAAACACAGCAGGAACTGATCACACAAAGGCTTCTTCCCACACAGAATGGGAATCAGCTGATTTTGCAATATCCTGCCCACTTCCTCTCATTCATGGATCTGAATATAGAAAGCTAAAGTAGGATGTGAGAAGGAACAAGCTGCATATGGCCCCTTGTGGGAGTTGTATCATCATGTATCTCTCATAAATACCATGAGGAATCAGTAAGCCTGTTTGGAAAGACTCATGTTACCTTCAGATAATATAGTTTTTTTTAAAACTATGTTAGGAATTTTATTGGCTAAGAACTAAACACAAAGTCCAAACTGAAGTATCATATTTTCTGACTATCTTATAAAAAGTAGTAGAAACTGAATTTTATTAGTGAAATGATCTTTTTTTTTACATCCACCCCAGAATAAATCCCAAAATATATCATCATCATCAATCATCATTTTGGGGAGAAAAACCCCAGACACACATATATACTAATCTTATCCAGGTTTGTTTTTGATAAACACATTAATAAAATTTAAACCAGGAGAAGAGTCGGATTCATAGCTAGCTAGAAGTAGGTAGATGTCATCATCACAGAAATTATACACAGTAATAATTTTCTCATTTGGCATGATTTCACCTGCCTCTTATCCCTGCCAATAGCCATGTAGCTTTGCTCTGAACACTGTGTGAAGGGCTTAGCCTTTCCATCCACTAATGTCTGTATTTGTAGTATAGGAGACTGAATCACATGGAGGTCTCAAAATGTACTGCTGTACATTAAATGGTTGACTACATGAAAATGTTGATGCAGTAGGTTCAGAAGATAGAAAAAGCTAAAAGCTGAGGAAATGCTATGTCAGGGATAGCAATCATAGTTTTCAATAATACTACCAACCTGAAATTGTTAGTAATAATGAATTAATCAAAAGAGTCTAGCATGATGGTAGGATCATAAAGCATAGTTCAACTAAAATGGATGACTTAGGCCCCTTCCCCATGCCTCAGTTAAAGACTGAGAGACTTAGCTTCTTGCTATGAAGTACTATGCTAGGAGAAACATGGAGGATAGGGCCCTAGCACCAATGGGGTGAGGACAATGAGTATTAGTTCAAAGTTCAAAGTTGTTTCCCCCCATTTTCCCTCTTCCTGATAGATAATAATTTTCCTGAATTAAATGCAGAAGTTCAGCTCCTTACATTCTTGTTTGAATACACCCCTGCTGATTGCATCTTCAAAACCAATATCCTGAGGCTAACTATTCTGAGTTCCATACTGTGATCCCCTACCGTGCCAACATCTAAATGGGATTTTTCAGAAGAGCAAAATTTCATTTTATATATAGATCAATACATCTTTGAGAACAATATGAGGAAGAAGAATTTGTAAAATTTATAAAGTGCTTGGTTACTGTTTCTGAAAAAAACAGTAATCTGATTTTGTTTAAAACTAAAGCTTCCTTATATCTGCAAAATAATGATGATTGTTTCATGTCTACCACAGTTGCTGTGAGATATAACAGATAACAGATAACCAGAGTTGGAAGGGACCTTATAGGTCATCTAGTCTAACCCCCCCCCGCCCAAGCGGGAGACCCTATACAATTTCTGACAAATGGCAGTTCCAATCTCTTCTTGAAAGTCTAAAGTGATGATGCTCCCACAACTTCCGAGGGCAAGCTGTTCCATTGGTTGATTGTTTTCACTGTCAGAAAGTTTCTCCTTATTTCCAGGTTAAATCTCTCCTTGTTCAGTTTCCATCCATTATTCCTTGTCTGGCCTTTGGGTACTTTAGAAAATAGCTTGACCCCTTCCTCTCTGTGGCAGCCCCTCAAACATTGGAAGACTGCTATAATGTCTCTCCTGGTCCTTCTCTTCATCGGACTAGCCAAGCCCAGTTCCTGCAACTGTTCTTCATATGCCTTAGTCTCCAGTCCCCTAATCATCCTGGTTGCTCTTCTCTGCACTTTTTCTAAAGTCTCAACATCTTTTTTATAATGTGGTGACTTCCTTTATCTAAATGTTTTATGAAATCCATGACCTTGGACAAACTAGGATAGTTGCTAGTTAATGGCCAAATATAAGGATGGATCAGTGAGCCATGAATACGCCTGTAAAAGCATTACAAAGACAGATCATACTTCAAAGCCAGTAAAATATATTAAAGATAAGCAGGCAAACTAAATATTAGGAGCATGGTTCTGGAATTAGAACTTGATGAATACTTGAGTCAGCCAAAAATATGTTTTGGAAACATCTAATTTTTTGCCTTCTAAAGTGAACTGAACTTTAAAATGAAAACCAGTGAAACATAGTTAATCATCCATCAGGCTATTTAATCAGTTTGAGAACTAGGTATTAGAGAAAAGCAGTTAAGGGCACAGAGTGAATTTGACAGCTCAACTATTATTCATTTTATTGACTTCTATTTTTATGTACTGATTATCTTGGGGTTACATTTCAATGAAATATAGTATGAACATTTTGTAAGTATATAAAATAAGATTTTCACTGTAAAAATGAAGAAAAATAAAACTATTAGATGTAGACTTATTTTTTTAAATTATATTTTTTACTTCAATAAAAATACTCTGAAGAGACTGCACAGGCCAAGAGAATAAACTACAAAGTATAATAAATAGCAAAAAATTACACAAAAATAATGAAGAAAAAAAGCAAACAAATAGCAAAAATTAATTTTACAAATTTTAGATTCATGCCTTAAAATTAATTACATGTTAGATTTTTACTAAGCATGCATGTACTCAGGCTCTGGGTAAACTTGAAAACAAGATGTGTCTGTATTAAATATATTAAAGATACAGCCACGTTAATAATACGTATACTCTTTATAGCAATTATGCCTTTTTAAGGCTCATACAGAATACTTGAAAAAGGTATGGATCAGTCAAAAAAGCTGTATTTTTACTCCCACACACCCCAGAACACTTCTTCAGAGTCTAAGCTACTTTGGATGGTTTCTCATCAAGGAGAAAGGGAGATATCCTGTTTTTTCTTTAAATAAATGCATATGTTTGCTTCTGTCACAATTAGTGCAGTTTTAGCATAAACATTTTGATCCTAGATATATGAAAGAAGGATGAGAATGAGATTTATGAGAATGTCAAATCTAATAGCTAACATATAGCTCTACAATGTTTTCCAGCAAGGAGCTACATTTTCATCTTGCCCCTAAAGTTGCATTGAAACACATTTAATAGAAGTCAGTGGGGCTTGCTTAAAATGTCTCTGTTCTACTCAAAATGCAACAAACAGCACAAACTGGGAAAGGAAATGAATTAGAATTTGGCCCCCAGCAAAAGCAAGCTCCCTATAATCTCCCAACACCTGGAATGTAGTACATATCTAATTACACAGGAGAAGAAAAACTATTTCATTTAGTTTTCTATATACAGCCTGTAGGTTAAGGAGAGAGAGTAGTACTCTACAATTTCAGTGATTGTTGTCTGTGTTTACCATAATTACAGAGATATTTTAGACTTCCGCATTTTGTTAGAAGCATAATATTGGGCATTGAATAGCTGAAAACCACTTTAAGTAATCTGTTATTGTGGCCATATCCTGGAGAACAGTATATTTAGGCGCCATTTGGTTAACAGGACTAGAGTCACTCCTCCCAAGCCTTCTTAAAGCTGCAGTCATTGCAAATGTGCAGTATGGGATTGAATGTGCATAAGAAGTGGTGACGGTCATAACTTTCTTTTCTCCTAAATAATTTTAAAGCACACATCTTTATTATTTATTTATTTATTTATTTATTTATTTATTTATTTATTTATTTATTTGTGTGTGTTTATAACAATTTTATTAATTTATGATATAACATACAAAAATACAAAAGCAAAAAGAAACAGAAGTAGAGGAGGGAAAAGTGTGGAAAAAAGAAAGAAAGAAAAGGAATTTCCTAGAATAGGGTAATAAGATTGTTGGAAGAATCTCCATCTGGTTCAGTTCCAAGCCAGGAGAGAGGCACTGGAGACAAAATGGAGGCTGGAGGCTGATTGGAAAGAGAGTTTATTTATTGATAAACAGAAGCACATGTTTGTGCTTCTGGTCCAGCTGGACACATGGAATTGAGAGTGAGGGGTATTTATACCTTCTCTTGGGCTTTGCACTTGAGCTTCCTGTTTCTGTGCAAGAACATATATTCTATTGGCTGTTGTCAGATTCCTATGGGGTCATGTTTGTCTGAGTTCCCAGGTTTGGATGAAGCTGAGGAGTGATGATGTAATGAAGAGGCTTGTGTTCTGAAAGGGTGTTGGGCAATTCCTATTGTGCCTTAATGGCTTTGTCCTGGTTTGGATCTTGAGTGAGGACTAATCCTATCAACCTGAGGCTGAAGGTCTTTTTGTTTTGTAGATAGGATGGCCCAGTCTTTCTTAATGGGCACCAAATATCTGCTGAGGCAGGCAGCTGCTTTCCAAGAGCATGTTTCTCCTTTAGTGAAATATAATATTCTGCCTTTTTTAATATTTCCCAAAATATTTCATTCTTCTAGGAGAGGGGTGGGTGCTAACTTTGTACAACCATCAAACCACAACTATTTAGTTTTACATAGTAGTTTAAACTAGCCATTTCCGTAACACCATATCTATCTAATCAGTAAAGCCCAAAATTAAATTTTCATTTTTTTCTATCTCAAGCTCAAAATCCAGAAGTGGTTTCCAGGTAAAAACAAAGGTATTTGCTTTTTTTCCCCTGAAGAAAGCAGTCAATTTAGCTATCACTGCTAACTCCATCAATTTTTGCAGCCATTTGTCCATCGTTGGGCTTGAAATCTCTATTATTTATTATGAATGCTTTTCAGTGTGCAAATTTTCCCCATCCCCTTCATTTATATCATTTATGGTAATTCCTAGAAGGCTGCAGAGAAGTTATGAGTTATAGCCTAATAGTAAATGATGAAGTATTATCATAAGAAGCCAATTGGAAGACAAGGAGTGACTCTTATCTTCTCCTGAAGTCTTCTAGGAAGAAAAGAGAAATAACTAACTGCCAGAATACTTGCTGTTTGGGAGTCTGAAACAATTGATAGCAGCACACAAATTAAGTCAAGGCTCAGCTTCTCTTTTCCCATTTCTGTTTTATTTATTTATTTATTTATTTATTTTTTGGACTTGTATGCCGCCCCATCTCCAAAGACTGGGGCAGCACAACTAAAACAACAACAATAAATACTTAAAAAGAAATTAAACTAATTTCACAAGCCCCAAAATACGAAAACTAAAATTTACAGTGGTTAAAATAATTAAAACCCATCCCCCAAGGAGGGGTCACAGCCGGATTGGTCAAACAACCAGGTCTTCAAATCATGGTGGAAGGTGCGAGGTCAGGGGCCAGGCGGAGCCCCAGGGGCAGTTGGTTCCAGAGGTCAGGGGCCACGACAGAATAGGCTCGTCGCCGGGGACCCCAGCCGACATTGGCTTGCCGCGGGACCCGAGGAGTCCTTGCCTATGTGCTCGCACAGGGGCGGTTGGCACTCGATATCGGCAGAAGACACTCCCTTAAATATTGAGGACCCATGTCGTGAAGGACTTTGTATGTTAAAACCAGAACCTTGAATCTCACCCAGAGTGCAACCGGCAACCAATGCAGGCAGCGCAGGAGGGGGTAAATGGGAGAATCGGGAACTCCATCACCATGTCCCATTTCACCACCATCCCATTGCACCAGCTGCAATCTCGGATGGTATGCAAGGGCAGTCCTAAATAGAAGGCGTTGCAGTAGTCGAGTCTAGAGGTAACAAGGGCGTGAGTGACTGTGCGCAGGGCATCTCGGTCCAGAAATGGGCTGAAGCTGACGAACAAGGCGGAGCTGGGCAAAGGCCCCCTGGCAGCCCCACCTGCTCCTCCAACTGGGCTGCATCCAGGAGGACCCCCAGATTCCGCCCCTATCCACAGGGGCAACACCTCTCCCCTATGGCCAAAGATGGATATTCCTGACTGGGCGAGATGCGGTATGCACAGCCACTCAGTCTTGGCGGGTTGAGTGAAGCATGTTCCGCTCATCCAAATCCATACCGCATCCAAACACTGGGTCATCAGGAGGGCATCACTGATCTGGTTTGGGGTGGAGATGTACAGCTGGGTGTCATCTATGTACTGATGGAATCTCACCCCCAAACCCCGGATGATCTCACCCAGTGGCTTCATGTAGATGTTAAATAGAAGAGGGAGAGGACCGACCCTGAGGGACCCCACAAGAGAGCACCCTCGGTGTCAACCTCGACCCCCCGCCAACACCGATTGCGACCGCCCCAAGAGGTAGGAGGTGAACCACTGAAGAACAGTGCCCCCACTCCCAACCCCGAGGTGTGCAAAAGGATACCATGGTCGATGGTATCGAAAGCCGCTGAGAGATCTAATAGGACCAAGACAGAGGAAAAACCCTGTCCCGAGCCCTCCAGAGATCATCCATCAGCGACCAATGCCGTCTCCGTGCTGTAACCGGGTCGGAAGCCCGATTGATACGGATCCAGGTAGTCCGCTTCATCCAGGAAAAGTGGAAACTGCTGAGCCACCACACTCTCAACAACCTTCACCAAAAGCGAAGGTTGGAGACTGGACGAAGTTGTCTAACACGGTCGGGTCCAGGGCAGGCTTCTTCAGGAGGGTCTCACCACTGCCTCCTTCAAGGCGGAGGGAAAAACACCCTCTCTTAGAAGCATTGACAACTGCCGGAGCCAACCGCAGGTGGCCTCCTGGCGGCATAAGCCAACCAGGAGGGACACGGGTCCAACAAACATGTGGTGGAACTCAGCCGCATAGTCCTGTCCACTTCATCCTCGGAAACAGGATCGAACTCATCCCAGATCACACCGGCCGGACTGCTTGTATCCCGTTCCCAGACCACTAAATCAGAGGACAACCCGCTCCGAATCTGAGCGATCTTATCTGACAGATATTGACCAAACTCCTCAGCCCTTCCCTGCAATGGGCCGCCCCTCCCCATGAAGGAAGCGGGTAGCCCGAAACAGGGTGGCTGGGCGATTATCTGCAGACGCTATGAGGGCAGAGAGATAAGACCTCCTCACCGCTTCATAGCTACCAGGTAAGTCCTAATATGGGCTCTTAGCTGGGCTCGATAGGATTGGGGCGGGTTGACCTCCACCTGCTCTCTAAACCCCTCCGACGACGCTTCATCTCCTGAAGCTCCTCGGTATACCAAGGAGCCATCCGGGATCCACGGCATGTGAGGGGACGCATGGGGACAACCCTGTCGAGGGCATCCGACGCAGCCTGTTGCCAAGCGGCCGCCAGATCCTCGGCAGAGCTGTGGGCAAGGGAAGAGGGAAAAGACCCCAGTTCTGCCTGGAACCTCTCAGGGTCCATCAGGCATCTGGGGCGGAACCATCTAAGTGGCTCCTCATCCCAGCAGTGGGGGGCGGCCTGTTGGAAGACCAGCCATAGGAGATAGTGATCAGACCATGGAATGGGCAATGCCGTAAAAGTGGCTTGCCCTCTGTCACTACGACACTGTTCAGAGACAAAAACTAGGTCAAGGGTGTTTCCCCTCATGAGTCGGGCCTTGAATCAATTGGGTCAGGCCCATGGCTTCCATAGAAGCCATGAATTCCTGGGCCAAACCTGACGCCCTCCCCCAGGGAGGGCAGATTGAAGTCCCCCAGGGCTATAAGGCCCGGGAACTCCACTGCCACCGCCGAGAGGAGATCGAGAAGCCCAGGCAGGGCAGCTGTCACACAGCTGGGGAAAGGTATGCAAGCAGCAAGCCCACCCGACCGTTAGGCCCCCACCTCAAGAGGAGGGTCTCACTCCTGCCTATCTCTGGAACTGCGACCTCCCTTGGAAACAGGGTCTCCTGAATAACCATGGCCACCCCGCCACCCCTTCCCTGGGCCCGTGGCCGGTGCAGAACCCGGAAACCTGGAGGGCACAGATCAACCAGAGGGACACCTCCCTCTGGGCCCAACCAGGTTTCGGTGATACAGGCCAGGTCTGCAGCCTCCTCCTCAATGATCTCACAGAGGAGGGAGGACTTATTAGCCATGGACCTGGCATTAAAATACACCAACCTAAGCCCAGGGGTCCCAGTTCCCGTGCCCCCTAGGGAGGAGGCCATAGGGTCGGAGCATGCCACCGCACAAAGATGGGGGTGCGCTCCCAAAACATGATATGACCCTATGCCTCGACGTCTCCTGCCAATCCCAACCACCCTGGGAATTGCGGTCCCCACCTCGCACCCCAGGGCCCTGCTGGCCCCCAACCCCCCCCCCCACCATGCACTGGGCTGCAAGAGGACCCTCCTCCCTCCCTAACCCCTTGAAACCCCTCCCTATCCCATTAAAACATCAAATTAAAAAATTTAAAAGACATCCCTTAAAACCAGATTTAAAATTTGGCCCTTTGGTCGCGCCATACCACCTCTCGGGATCCCAGGATCCGTCCTTAAGGTAGGCTTTTGGTAACCCCTTGGGCCATCCCAAAGACAAGGGAACAGTCTGGAAGGCCCATAGTTCCAGCAGCGAGTAAGTGGGCATGTTACAAAGGTGGAAATCGATGGAAAAAAAAAAGGAGGAACATTCGGTGAAAGATGGTAAAAAAGATGTAAAGTGCATAGATGTAAAGTGCATAAAGGGAGAGGTCCAGGCAAAATGTCCACAAAATCCCGCACCCCCCAGCTCTCTCACAGCTGTTAGGGGACCAGAACCGAATTGGCCAGCCCACTGCACTCCCACCGCAATGGGTCGCAGTCTTGACACTGAACAGAAAATCAACCCCACTGCCCTCTCACAGAAGTGGAGTCTGGTCTATTGACATCATGACAATGGGGCCGGGGCCAGACCCTGATGGGGGAAAAGTCCTGAACAATTCCAGGACCGCCGTTAAATATCCAGGACACGATGAAATAGTCCAGGCAAATAGAGCAAGTCACAGACATATTGGGGTAGGGCAATTTATCCTAAGTTTACAACTGTTGTTCAAATTCTCTCTCCTAGTAGTTTTTCCAGCTTCCTAGAAAAGCAAGGAATCAAACAAGTTGGTTCAAAAGAAGTGAGTCTTTGGGTGAAAAAAGTGTTATTGGCTTAAGATAGTTTCATATGTCAGAGACAGACAAGAGTGTCAATGGAAATTATAAATGCTGTACCTAAATATCTTCTGCACAGGAGGTCCTATGGCATGGCTCAACATATCGGCAGTGCTCTCAGTGTGTTGAAATGAAATGTGGCCCAAATTCTGTGTCAAACATTTTCTCTTGTTCAGGAAATGAAAGATGTATTAGAGATAGTCCTCAGCTTACAAACACAATTGAGCCCATAATTTCTGTTGCAGAGTGAGACATGTGTTAAGTGAATTTTCCCCATTTTATGACCTTTCTTGCAATAGTTGTTAAGTGAATCACTGTAGTTGTTAAGTTTGTCATATGGTTGTTAAGTGAATCTGGCTTCCCTATTGACTTTGTTTTTTAGAAGGTCACAAAAGGGGATCACATGACCCTGGGACATTACAACTATCATAAATGAAGTCAGTTTCCAAGTTTCCAGTTTCCAGTTTTGATCACATGGCCATGGGTATGCTGCAATGGTTGTGTAAGGAAAAGTCATAAGTTCCTTTTTTCAGTGCCAGTGCTTTTTTTTAGTTCGCTAAATGAACTGTTGTAAGTCAAGGATTACCAGTATCTGTACTCTATTATTCCAAAAAATCAGGGCAGAATATTTATTAGTCTATTTCACTGGACACACAGAATATAGATTTGAGGAAAACGTATGAATTGTTTTAGGCACATTTAGAGAATGCTTGCATTTATAAACCACTTTGGAACCTTGATATTTCCTTATTGTAAGAAATTATTAAATCTAAGGAATAGCAACCCTTCTATTATTGCCTACAAATAATTCTAAGAGAAAGAGAATCCTGCTGTCTGAATGAATGAAGTAGGCTTAGTCTGGTCTCTGGAGACCTAGAGTAGTTGCCTGTCCCATGAAACATGGTATTACAATAGTTCATCCTAGGTAATCAGACAATAAGGAAAAAAAACTGAATTAAATTTGCAGCTGCAGGAAATAAACAGTAGAATATGTGGAAGAAGAATCTGTTTCAGAATTTTGAAAGTAGGGTATGGTTTTAAAATAAAAATCTATATGATGTGTGGATATGATTTTGGTGCAATTCTTAAAGGTGCTTCAACTACTACATTTATTCTCTAATCCAAGGGTCTTCAAATTTAGCAAGTTTAAGACTTGTGGACTTCAACTCCCAGAATTTCTGAGCTAACATGACTGGAGGAGGAATTCTGGGAGTTGAAGCCCACAAGTCTTAAAGCTGTCAAGTTTAAAGCCCCATGCTCAGTGGTGGGATTCAAAAATTTTTACTACTAGTGGCTTGGTGGGCTTGGCAGGGGAACGATAATGTAAAATCTCCAGTCAGAGGTGGTATTTGCAGGTCCACTGAACTACTCAAAATTTCCACTACCGGTTCTCTAGAACTGGTCAGAACCTGTTGAATACCACCTCTGCCCCAAAGCAGATAATAACTGATCTGTGATTATGTTTACCACTGCAAGACTTAATACACATTTTTTCTGAGATGACAAGGAACCATCAGAGCTATCTTCAGAGGTTGGAAAGGAAAGCACAAAAATGCCAGCCCTAAAGCTAAGCTTTCATTGTTTGGAAAAAGAAAATATCCCATATTATCAACTCCACTCTACTAATACAAAGAAAATAAAATAATATTCTGCCACAATACCATATCCAGGTTCATATAAAGAGAACCTAGTGACAGTTTGAAAGAATACATCCAATCTCCTTGCTGCCATTATTGTATTGCATATAAAGCACCTAAAATTACACCATATCATATTGGCTATTTTGTAATGAGCTACTTTTCTTAGTATCTCTAGTCATGGTTACATGCTACTATAGTATCTGGAATGGAACAGAACATGAGATAGTTATTAAACAATGAAGAAAGGCTGCCCAAATTACATTTCAAAATGAAGCCAAGAGTGATCTGGGCTGCATTGTTTGCTTTAGGATCCTTGAAATTTCTACCATTTAATGCTTACTGTACTGTAGTACCCAAGGCAAGTGAGCAGATGTGAGATTGGCAAGAATTCTGCCTACTTCCTCTTCTTTTGGATGGAGGAACTAACCAACATTCAAAATAGAGTTGTCTGGGTTTTTTGTTTTTTGTTTTTTTTCATTTGACTGGTGAAATGCCATGGTTTGTTTTAATCTGGGTGCCCTAAGGTAAGAAGAGGCAAGAATTCTCACCAAGGGGTGAACAATATACCTACAAGCTCCAGATATATATGGAAAAGAATAGTATTGCTCTGGTTTCAAATAAATTGGTCAGAGAAGTGCCAACTGAGCTCTCATATTCAGCAACCATAGACATGCCCAAACCTAATTTTGAACTGCTAACCTGTGTGAATATGATCTTAAAAGATTTATATTAATTAGTCCAGTGTGTGAGATATCCCTTTGAATTCTGGGGTAGAGATTAAATATAGGTTTCCAAACACCTGTGCTAAATTAAAAGGACTCCATGCAGAAAAAACAGGGTGTCATAAGAAAAAAGGTGATGCCATTTTCTAAATACACTGATTTTGATTGTTAGGGTTGCTGTGGTAATATAAATTGTCATTTGTGGGACTTTTCAATAAAAAATTAGCTACTAGCCAGCTCATGCAACAGAGAAAAGAATGTTACATAATCATTCAGGACAAGCAGTTAGATGATGATGTGCAGCTGCTTGGAGCAAATGGATAAATGAAAGATTTCTTTTTATTTCTAAGACTTCTCTACCTACAAAATGCTGTGATTATGGATGACTAATGGTGGCTTAATTGTAAAGCTCTAATTTGAAGATTTATCTGTCTCTTACTGAATGTAACTTTCTTCACATTTTATCTAGATCACACTTGATCACACTTGATCACATCATGTGAAATCATGGGATGTATCATGACAATTTTTTGCCTTTGCAGAGCCAGGGTGGGCATGGCCTGCACATGATGCATATGGCCCATGGGCCTCCAGTTTGACACCCCTGATCTAGATGGTGATGATACTATTACGATCTTTGCAGTATGCTGCTGCTCTAGAGAAATTGGAACTCATGGAGACCTTGAACTGATCAAATTCAGGCTTTTGTACCACAGAGAAATGAACATCTGTTTTGATTTACCATATTTTTCAGACTATAAGATGCTCTGAAATATAAGATGTACCGAGCTTTTGGGGAGGAAAAAAAATGCCTCTGCCTCCCAGCAATTTGCCTCCTTGCAGCAAACAGCAAACAGCCTGGTCAGCTTCAGCACAGCCTGATTTAGCATGGGTAGCTGATTGGCGGTTAGATCGGCCTCCCAGAATACCAACAATCAGCTGTTCCAGGCTGCGGGGATTGCTGCTGGTTATAACCGCCCATCACTGCTGCCACCTATTGCCACCTCTGTGTGTCCCATTTTTGCCCTGTGCACATCCTGTTTTTAGCTTGCACGTGCCTCATTTTTGGCCTCCGTACATCCCTTTTTCGGCCCATTCCAGGCAGCAGGGATAGGCAGCAGTGAAAATGGGATGCATGGAGGTCGAAAACGGGATGCATGGAGGCTGAAAATGGGGCATGCAGAGGCGATAGGTGGCAGCAGTGATGACTGGAGATGGCGCCGATGGGTGGTAGCAATCCCCGCATCCTGGAACAGCTAATCATTGGTATTGCAGGAAACTGATCCAACCGCCAATCAGCTGCTTGTGCTAAATAAGGCTGTGCTGAAGCTGATCAGGCTGTTTGCTGTTTGCTGCAAGGAGGCAAATTGCTGGGAGGCAGAGGCCAAAGGCTGAGGGCTGGTGGGTGGGCAGGGCTTCGGCAACATTCACTCTGTAAGATGCACAGGTATTTTGACCCACCTTTTGGGGGGAGGGAAGTGCATCTATTAGTCCAAATAATACGGTACATTGTTACATCTTGAGATCTGGAGCCAGGCTGAGTCACATGCATATACAGATTATTGTGAACAGGTAGTTGGAAAGGCTGAAATAAATCCCAAAGCCTAAATGTGTTAATGCCATATTCTCATCTTAGTGAGTCAGCCATGGAGTAAAAGCAGCATGCCAACAGTATATGGGAAGCAAACATATACAACTTGTCTGACTGAGCAAGTTGTTCCACTCAGAGTGAAATTGTGCCCTTGAATCTGCAATTATGAAGCAGAGAACATAGAAATGTTCTCTAATTTTTCAGCACTTACCACCCAGCAAGATCTTCTCCAAGATATGTTGAGTCATATGGTCAGGAAATGATGTTGGTGGAGATGAAGGAACAATGATCCACCACCCAGTGGTCTATATCTAAAATTAGGTATAAACCGAGACTCTAGAAACAGCCACAGCTATGTCTGATTTTCCAAAAGAAGTTTCTTCCTCCATCATTTAATATCAGCGATACTCTTAACAATGTTTTAGTAAATGGTTTTGGATGTTGTTTGACCTTTAACCTCTTGCCAGAAAAGAAGCCACCTCCATCCTGATAGACTTTTGGCAATATCATGAACTTTTTGAATCTTCACTTGAATTCAACTGTTACTTGACCTCGAAGAAAATGATTCACTATGTAACCACCCCCACACCTCATGCACAATTCTCTTATTTAGCAGTAAATTATGGCCTGTAAATGGATGTTCTTACTCATATATGGCTATTTTAATCTCTCCTTTAAAAGATCAGGTTATGCTGAAATCAGTACAAGATGGTGTGTTGACCTGAATAAGAGTTGATTTGCAAAACTTAAATTAAAAAACTAAATATCTGATCTTATAATGGTAGTTATTATTACTAATCTGTTCATCTTTTTACCATTCTGAAAAGAGAGAACTAATATCTTATAAGTAAAGAACCATAAATGTCTTAGGTCAAATGCTAATTCTAGACCAACACTGGAGCTTTAAACTCAACATTCCTAAACTTTCTTGAATGCCCGCTCATTCCCAAAATTTTTCTACCAGTTCTGGTAAAATCAGTATGGCAATGAGGGGGAAAAAATCTCTTTTATTGTTCTGACAGAAGACACATTCTAGGCCATGTACCACTAGACAAGGGGACATGGTTGCTCAGTGGCTAAGACGCTGAGCTTGTCGATCAGAAAGGTTGGCAGTTTGGTGGTTCGAATCCCTAGCACCACGTAATGGAGTGAGCTCCCGTTACTTGTCCCAGCTTCTGCCAACCTAGCAGTTCGAAAGCCGGAAATGACCAGCATGCATGTGTGAGGGGAACCTTTATCTTTACCTTTACCACTAGACATAGGAGCTGTGAGCATTAAAAACTAAAATAAGCTATGGAAATATAAATCAGTAATAGAGTTTATGTCAAGGCACCTGATTGAAATACTTAATGTCTTCCAGAGCTTTGGAGGTCTTTCACTAGTCTTCCAGCCTGATCCCATGTCTCTGATCTCAGGAACAAAGAAAGACTATTAATTCTTTTAGACCATCTCTGGAAGCATAAAACTCAAAAGTCAAATATTTTATAAAACAGAGGCAGGTTATAATCAGATAAGCAAGCATGGTTTTACTGGTAATACAGAAGGAAAATCTGATCTCCCTGATGTCCCAAGTTGTCATATGGAGCAAGCTCAATCATTTCTGGAAGCTCTGTGTCAATAATAGAAAAAGATTAATCATTTGGGGTCATCTGTTCCAATGAACAAAGATGTGGAGTTGAATGGAAAGCCCTCCTTGGCCCATTTGCTCTAATGGTTTTAAGAAACAGAATGCAAATATTTGTGACATGATTTAAGTCCTGAAACTCTGGGCAGGTCTGTGAAGGGCTGCATTTCCTTCACCTGTGCAAAAAGCTAGGAATATGTATGACAATGGTCAACATTAGTAGTTAAAAATGTAGGGAATTCTTTTATTGCTTTGAACTCTGAATTTTTTCATGACATTCTTACAGTTAGAGATACAAGAGGTTAGAAAAATGTAGCCGCTCACAGCTAGGACAGGCCTTGAAAAAGGCTTTAGATGAATATGAGGCACCCTACCTTGTATTTAGAAAATATAAAAAATGGATTCTGTTTTGATACGTTCAGGCAATTTGACAGTACCAGTGACATAAAGATCACTTCTGGAATCTTGGAAACCCGCTGCCAGTAACCCAGGGCAAAACTAGGCATTAAGATAAAACCTGTATTATTTTAAATCCAAATATCCATATAATACAATATAAGTTGCTGCATAGTGGAGAACCAACTTCTGCATGATTTAAGGAAGAAAGGAGGATGCTTGTTCAAATGATTCTTTGGGAACTGAAGAATGTCAAAAATTGTTGTGTTCTCAGTCTTTGAAAGAGTTTATATTTGGTCATTTTTCCTACTTGGAGAAAAAAACCTTGTTGTCTGCCCTGAAATGTTGATAAAGTGTGTCATTTCATTTCATTTCATTATTTATTAAATTTGTTTGCCCTAGATCTCAATGCATTTATAATGCCCTCCCCTTTTTTATTAACTAGACGCAGAAGAGACAGAATTTGAAAGCTTTTGTAAGCTGGGCTATGAACCAGAATATGCTAACTTTTTAATTTTTTCTTTAACTTTTTAATAAAATGAAATTATGCTGAATAGGCAGTGGGAACCATTTGTCTGAAGGTTCTTTTTACAGTCAGCCTTTTCTCTGTTGTTTCCTCACTTGTAGGAAAAAAGAAAAACAGAAGATTTGCCTACTGTCTTCCTAATAGTGACTACTATGAGAAACTCTGCAGCGTTCCAGTGGCTGTGTTTCAGCTCTGGAGCCTTTTTTGTTTGTTTGTTTGTTTGTTTGTTTGTTTTTGAACCAGTCATGTGTCCTCCAAACAACATCCCATTTTGCCCTTATCATATATAAACTCAACATTAGTGCAGTAAAGTAATCATCAAATGCAGTCTTTTCTTTATTATTCTTGTTGCACGATGCCATATTTTTTAAAAAACTGTGGAATTGGCCTAAAGCAGAAACTATGTTCTCCACCTTGAGTTATTATTTGTAAAAATAGTAAAGGCAACATACAGAAAATAATAATAATAATAACAACAACAATATATTTTAGATAAAATAACATGATAACTTTTATTGTCATATACACATGCTGTATTGATACATAAATATATACTTGAACCGTGCACACACACACGCACACACACATGTGTATATATGTACACAACATATATACATATAATACATACATTGAATATACATTATATATATAAGCTGCTCAAAAAAATAAAGGGAACACTTAAACAACACAATGTAAGCTGCTGAAAACAATAAAGGGAACACTTAAACAACACAATGTACAGTAGTTGAATGTGGTGACAACAAAATCACACAAAACTTAACAATGGAAATCAAATGCATCAACCCATGGAGGTCTGGATTTGGAAGTACACTCAAAACTAAAGTGGAAGAACACTGCAGGTTGATCCAACTGTGATGCAATGTCCTTAACACAAGTCAAAATGTGGCTCAGTAGTGTGTGTGGCCTCCATGTGCCTGTATGACTTCCCTACAATGCCTGGGCATGCTCCTGATGAGGTGGCGGATAGTCTCCTGAGGGATCTCCTCCCAACCTGGACTAAAGCATCCCCCAACTCCTGGACAGTCTGTGGTGCAATGTGGCATTGGTGGATGGAGCGAGACATGATGTCCCAGATGTGCTCAATTGGATTCAGGTCTGGGGAACGGGCGGGCCAGTCCATAGCATCAATGCCTTCGTCTTGCAGAAACTGCTGACACACTCCAGCCACATGAGGTCTAGCATTGTCATGCATTAGGAGGAACCCAGGGCCAACTGCACCAGCATATGGTCTCACAAGGGGTCTGAGGATCTCATCTCGATACCTAATGGCAGTCAGGCTACCTCTGGCGAGCACATAGAGGGCTGTGCGGCCCTCCAAAGAAATGCCACCCTGCACCATTACTGACCCACTGCCAAACCGGTTATGCTGGAGGATGTTGCAGGCAACAGAATGTTCTCCATGGCGTCTCCAGACCCTGTCACATCTGTCACATGTGCTCAGTGTGAACCTGCTTTCATCTGTGAACAGCATAGGGCGCCAGTGGCAAATTTGCCAATCTTGGTGTTCTTTGGCAAATACCAAACATCCTGCACGGTGTTGGGCTGTAAGCACAACCCCCACCTATGTACGTCGGGCCCTCATACCACCCTCATGGAGTCTGTTTCTGACCGTTTGAGCAGACACATGCATATTTGTGGCCCACTGGAGGTCATTGTGCAGGGCTCTGGCAGTGCTCCTCCTGTTCCTCCTTGCACAAAGGTGGAGGTAGCGGTCCTGCTGCTGGGTTGTTGCCCTCCTACGGCCTCCTCCACATCTCCTGATGTACTGGCCTGTCTGCTGGTAGCGCCTCTATGCTCTGACAGACACAGCAAACTTCTTGCCACAGTTCGCATTGATGTGCCATCCTGGATGAGCTGCATTACCTGAGCCACTTGTGTGGGTTGTAGACTCCGTCTCATGCTACCACTAGAGTGAATGCACCACCAGCATTCAAAAGTGACCAAACCATCAGCCAGAAAGCATAGGAAATGAGAAGTGGTCTGTGGTCATCACCTGCAGAACCACACCTTTATTGGGGATGTCTTGCTAATTGCCTATAATTTCCACCTGTTGTTTCTTCCATTTTCACAACAGCATGTGGAATTGATTGTTAATCAGTGTTACTACCTAAGTGGACAGCTTGATTTCACAGAAGTGTGATTGACTTGGAGTTACATTGTGTTGTTTAAGTGTTCCCTTTATTTTTTTGAGCAGTTATTTGCTAATCATCAAGGTCACCAACAACCTGCATATGTGTGCAAACCTCAAAAGAGAGGCAATGAGATTTGTAGTTCATATCTGCAGTCATTTAATTAGCCTAGTCCTGAGCATCTGAAAGTATTGCACAATAGATTTTCATGGCTAAGAGGATTCTAGTGTGACCCTTTTAGCATGAATGCAGTTGCATAGAGGATAAATTTCCTACATGATATGTTAACCACTTATTTAGAGACAGAGGGAATAATTTAATATGGTGGCTTTTCTCTTCTTTGCTTTCTTAGTGCAGCTGGCAGCTGGCTGAGTGCGGAGATCTAGCCAAAGGCTATTAAAGGAAGAGACGGTGAACAGGAAGGAGAATGTAGATGCCTGGAAATAAAGGGAATTTCAGGGCTTCTCATAAAAAGAATGCAAGGAAATGTGGCAAAAATAAAATCAATCTATCTATTTCTGTTAATGAATACAGAAGCTAAAATATTTATGAACATTTGTTTTTTAAAATTTAAAAGCCGAGCACATGTACAGCTGGTCAAATGTTGCAAATGGCATCCTGTGTGTCCCATGAAAGTATCATGGGATACTGCTGAAAGCAAACCTTGGCAGCACCCCAAGATCTTCAGAATTTGGATTTATATAACCAGTTTCTTTTAGCCTGGGCAAAAGTTGTTGGAGGTAAATTTCCCATGACTTTTACTGGACCACCACTATACATGAATCAAGCTAAGAGGAAGCTCTAATTAGGAAATAATGTTATTGTTTTTCTTTAGAAATAGGGATGCTTTAGTCTACCCAGTGATAATTAAGTCTACTGCCATCTGCAGATTAAAGCACAGAATGATGCTATCCACTTTCATAAAAAGAAACAAGCTGTAAGAGAAGGACAGGCAGAACCAAGAGAGGAATCAGTTTAGAGTTGTTATGTAGCCACAAACTAAGTCCAGCCCCTTTTCCTCCCTTGCCACTGATCCTTATCTGACTCTAACCAGGTGCTGACCATTAGTTGAGAAGATTCCTATGTATAGGCTTTAGTAATAAATCAGTTACATTAAACTTCAGGCATGGACCTGACATTAAACTTCTCAACTCACAAAAATATCAAATGAAATGATGTAGGGGTCTGAGCAGGGGTCTGAAATAGAAGACCTCCAAGATCCTTTCCAACTCTGTTATTTTGTTACCTTGTTAACTCACATGGCATGTGATCCATAAGCAGGAGCAGCAGTTGACAAAACAACTGTAGACATTGTTCTATGCTGTCAGTATAGTATGGAGAAACAATTATGCAATTTGTCAGCAATGGTGCACCGACCAGTGCAACATATGTAGGATTTGGTGCAGCCCACACCACTGTAGCTCTGACATTACTGTATTAGAGAAAAGTCATGGAAGCTTGCCAAAAAGATTTGGAGGAGAATCAGAAAGGATGAGAACCTTCACAGCACAATGTGACTTGTTTATGTGAACCTGAATAGCAGAATTTCCAGTTCACATCTCCTTTGTGTGCATTTAGTGACAGCCTCAGCAGCTCAATGGGCACTCTAGATCACTGAAACCAATGGCTCAATTATGAATAACTTCATGGTTAACTTCAGGAGCCATGTCAGAGATCCAATAAGAGAGGTTACCTACCAAATTCATCAGCTTAAACAGGGTAATCGAAAGATCAGACTTTACATAACAAAATTCAAATTAATCACAGCAGACATAGGCAGAGTAACACAGCTCTAATTGCTCACTTCAGACAAGGACTGAATGGTCAAATTGGAACTGAGCTCATTAGACAAAGGGTTCTACAGACTCTGGACCAAATGTATACTAATTTTATTATCACTGATCCATGTTCGGAAGAGATTCAAAGCTGATTTGGATAACACAGACAGCCAGTATAACACTTAACTATTCATAGTTCTCCCATCTATGCCAACAGGGACAGGCAGGAAGAAGGGATTACAGTGTTAGTGGATTCTGTGGCAAAGGCCAACTTTATAGACTTTGCAATGGTTAAAGGATTATAGTCCCCTATAGTCACTTTGGCCAAGCCAGTGCAAGTATAAACAGTAGATGCTCAAGCTTTGAAAGCAGATCCAATTACCACATGCCATGATCCTATGCAAATAGCTATAGCCCAACATATTGATACTGAATGTCACAAGCCACTCACATTTTAATCATTTTGGGATTGGAGTGGATGAAGCTTCACAATCCCACAATGGATTGGAAAACAGGAACCCTCTCTTTTACTACTTGTCAACTTCACCATGCCCAAACAGCAAACTTTTTTCACACCCAGGCAGAAAGCCCCAAGGAAGGAAATGCCAAGCTACTGGACAAGTATGCAGATTTCACAGATGTATTTGGGGAGGAAGATGCAGCAGTCCTTCTCCATGTAAAGACTGTGACTGTGCTATGGACATGATCCCAGGGGCTAAAATGCCTACTAAGAAACAGTATCCCATGTTAATTGATAGCATAAGGAGCTATCAATTCTGAAGCAGAATTTGGTCTCTAACCTGCAGCAAGGTGTTAACAGATCTTCAAAATCATTGGCTTCAGTACCTAGCTTTATTGTACCCCAAAAGCAAGACTAATTTTTTGCAAAATTAAATGGGGAGATTCTCCAGATGACTATCCATGACTACAAAGCCCTGAATACTGTGGCAGTGAGGGTCAATTATCCACTGCCCCTCACATCAGGCTTATTGGATAGATTATTAAGGGCACACATTTTTACAAAGTTGAACCTTTGCAAAATGTACAATCTCATTAGACAGCCTTGAATTTTTAACTGCCTTTTAAAAAACACTTAATGACCTTTTTTTCTGATGTAATTGACAGGTTTGTGATACTTCACCTCAATGACATCCTAATCTATTCTGAAAACAAAAAAACTGCACGATCAGCATGTGTGGGAGATCATGACCATTCCTGTCTCCAGGAATACATGGCATTAAACTGAGCAGATATTAAGTGAATAGCTGTTTTTCGGCTACGGAATTTCAATCTTGTGATGGATTGTGCATTATCCTGGTGAATAGGGAGGGCCTTGTTGTTCAGCATCCTTGACAAGAGCCGAGCAAGAACTTGTTGTCTTCTAATCTGGGGTGGTATGATGTTGTTGTATACTGGTAACCAGTACACAGGGATGGGATGTGCCAGAGATGACACACATTGTCTAATAGAGTTGAACATTGACCATTTAGATTTGGACACCATTAAATAAGTAAGTAATGTTAAGTAATGTTAAGCCACACACCATTAAGCCACACACCAGCACAATATTCAGCTGTGGAATAAACCAGAGCCAAGGCTATTATATGTAGGGTGTTAACATCAGTACCTGAAGATGTTCTATTCAGTCTGTTCAGTAAATTGACATAGCTTTTCAATTTTGCAGCTGTTTTCTCTAGGTGTTGTTGGAAGCTTAGTGAGCTTTCCAATATTACCCCAGGTACTTTGAAGAGTTATTACACTGTAAAATATGGTTTTGGAACTTCACTGAGAGTTGGTAATTTGCATATCTATTGCTGAGGTGGAATTGGCTACTTCTGTTTTTGTTGGGTTTGGTTTCACAGAACTCAACAGAAGCAGATGTCCTAAGTTGAAGTAGTCATCTAGCTTCTGAAGATCCTGAGAAAGGATATCCACTGCATCAGTGAAGTTGGTTCTTTGGACTGTGAGATTGATATCATTGACATGAATAAATTTCTGAGAAACAGTTTCAGGCAGGTCATAGGTGTACAAATTAACAAAGCAGGGGATCGCACTAATCCTTGTGGTAGTCTATTATTCAGCTTATGATATCTGCTTGTGTTGAGCTCTGTGAAATCTTCAAGTAACCTGTTACTCAGCATGTTGTCAATGAAGGCAATGGTGTTGCGACAAGTTAGGGTTTTCTAAAAGTCTTTCTAAAAGTTTGTAAGTGACATAGAGAAGACCAACTGGCCTGTAACTTTGGGGAAGGTTTGGATCCTTCCCTGGTTTCAAAATTGCAATAATTTTGATTTTATTGAATATAGGAGGCAGCTTTCTTGAATATAGGATATAGTATGGAACTGAAAAAGGAGGCAGGCCAACATTTAGTTGTTGATCCAGAGTTCTTTAGTACTTTGGATACATGCCATAAAATCCTTCAGCATTACCATTTTGGATTGGAACTATCCCTATGTTCAGACTATAAGATCATCATTAGGACATGTTATTTACATCTTTGCCTGCTTCTTCCTTTGTTGACAGGACACTTACCATCATATGTGAACTTTTCTGGCAACAGAATTGTGGGCTCTGAGGGACTCTCCCTCTCTTGGGTTTGGCCCACCAGTTTATCACCAGCCTATCTCGAGGACGGATTGTGGAATCCAGAGAGATGGCATGGTGCGGGAAGGGGTAGGGGTCAGGGGTTGGGGAGGGATAGGAAAAAAGGACCCAGGGCTCCTTTTCAAAATTTTTGATTCGGTTTTTTAGGGGGTTAGGGAAGGGTGGGAAGGGTGGGGGTTCTATAGCAGGAGCTCAGTGCAGCCTGAGACAGGGCCATGGTTGGGGGGTGCGTGAGGGGGCCTGTGGGACTCCGGGTGAAATAGTGGGAGCTACGATCCCCAGGATGGTTGGAATGGGTAGGAGCCGACGAGGCAGGGGGCCATATCATGTTAGGGGAGCACGCCCCCGCTGCATCCGAGCTGTGGCGTGCTCCGACCCCTCAGCCTCTCCTCAATTCCTGGGGCTTTCGGGATCTAGGATCCCTGGCTCCGGCTGGTGTACTTTAATGCCAGATCTGTGGTTAACAAGGCACCACTCCTCTGTGAAGTGATTGAGGAGGAGGCTACGGACCTGGCCTGCATCACCGAGACCTGGTTGGGGCCAGAAGGTGGAGTCCCTCTGGTCGACATATGCCACCCCGGTTTTCAGGTGTTGCACCAGTCACGACCCCAGGGAAGGGGTGGAGGGGTGGCTATTGTTATTCGGGAGACCCTGCTTCCAAGGGAGGTCCCTGCTCCGAAGATAGGCGGGTGTGAGTCCCTTCTCCTGAGGTGTGGGCCTGCGGGTGGGATGGGCATGCTGTTTTCATACCTGTCCCCCAGCTGTGTATCAGCTGCCCTGCCTGGGCTGCTCGATGCCATCTCGGGGGTGGCGGTGGGGTTCCCAGAGCTTATGGTTCTGGATGACTTCAACCTGCCCTCCTTGGGGGTGGTGTCGGGTTTGGCCCAGGAATTTATGGCCTCCATGGAGGCCATGGGTCTGGCCCAGATAATAGACGGCCCGACTCATGAGGGGGGCAACATGCTCGACCTGGTTTTTGTCTTGGAGCAGTGGCGTAGTGGCCTGGGGGATGGTGATACAGCTACCCATCCCGTTCCATGGTCAGACCGCTATCTCCTACGGCTGGTCTTCCACCAAGCTGCCCTACACCACTGGGATGAGGAGCCACCTAGGTGGTTCCGCCCCAGGCACCTGATGGACCCTGAGAGGTTCCAGGCAGAACTGGGGCTTTTTCCTACATCCCTTACCCACAGCCCTGCTGAGGTCCTTGTGACTACCTGGCAACAGTCGGCCGCGGGGGCCCTTGTCAGGGTTGTCCCCATGCATCCCCTTACTCAGCGCAGATCCCAGTCAGCTCCCTGGTATACCGAGGAGCTCCGGGAGATGAAGTGCCATAGAAGGGGACTAGAGAGCAGGTGTAGGGCGACCTGCTCCGGATCTGACTGAGCCCAGTTAAGAGCCCATATTAGGACTTACCTGGTAGCTGTGGGGGTGGCGAGAAGGTCTTATTTTTCTGCCCTCATAGCATCCGCAGATAATTGCCCAACTCCCCTGTTTGGGGTCACCCGCTCCCTCTTACAGTTGGGGGAAGTGGCGGACCCTCTGCGGGGCAGAGCTGAGGAATTTGGTCAGTATCTCCAGGGTAAAATTGCTCGGATCTGGGAAGGGTTGCGCTCGGACTTGCAGTGGTCTGAGGATGGGGGTGCGAGTGGTCTGGCTAATGTAATCTGGACTGAATTTGATCCTGTTTCTGAGGATAAAGTGGACAGGATTATGCGGCGGCTGAGCTCCACCACATGTTTATTGGACCCGTGACCTTCCTGGCTGGTTTATGCCTCCAGGGAGGTCACGTGCGGCTGGTTCCGGGCAGTGGTCAATGCTTCATTAAGGGAGGGACTGTTCCCTGCCACTTTGAAAGAAGCAGTGGTGAGACCCCTCCTGAAGAAGCCTGCCCTGGACCCAGCCGTGTTGAACAACTTTCATCCGGTCTCCAACCTTCGCTTTTTAGCGAAGGTTGTCAAGAGTGTGGTGGTGCAGCAATTGCCACTCTTCCTGGAGGAAGTGGACTACCTGGATCCATACCAATCGGGCTTCCGGCCTGGGTACAGCATGGAGACAGCATTGGTTGCGCTGATTGATGATTCTCTAGGGCTCGGGACAGGGGTTTTTCCTCTGTCCTGGTCCTGTTAGATCTCTCAGCGGCTTTTGATACCATCGACCATGGTATCCTGTTGCGACATCTCGAGGGGTTGGGAGTGGGAGGCACTGTTTTACAGTGGTTCTGCTCTTACCTCTCGGGACATTCGCAATCAGTGTTGGCAGGGGGGCAGAGGTCGACTCCAAGGTATCTCACGTGTCCCAGGGGTTGGTCCTCTCACCCCTCTTGTTCAACATTTACATGAAGCCACTGGGTGAGATCATCCGTGGCTTTGGGGTGATGTATCATCAGTATGCTGATGATACGCAGTTATACATCTCCACCCCAGGCCACATCAGTGATGCCCTCTCCGTGATATCCTGTTGTCTGGATAGGGTACGGATCTGAGTGGACGGAACATGCTTCGACTCAATCTGGCCAAGACAGAGTGGTTGTGCATACTGACATCTCGGTTCAGTCCAGAGATTCCACCTTTGGTCATGGGGGGAGAGGTATTGCTCTCTGTGGACAGGGCTCGGAACCTGGAGGTCCTCCTGGACTCACGGCTCAAATTGGAGGAGCAGGTGGGAGCCGTGGCCAGGGGGGCCTTTGCCCAGATCCGGCTGGTTCGCCAGCTGCGCCCATATCTGGACCGAGATACCCTGTGCACGATCACTCAGGTGCTCATCATTTCCTGACTCGACTACTGTAACGCTCTCTACTTAGGACTGCCCTTGCATACCACTCGGAGGCTTCAACTGGTGCAGAATGTGGCCGCGTGGGTAGTGATGGGTGCTTCCCGATACTCCCATATTACACCCCTCCTGCGCAGCCTACATTGGCTTCCAGTTGCCCTCCAGGTGAGATTCAAGGTTTTGGTGTTAACATTCAAAGTCCTACATGGCATAGGTCCAGGATATTTATGAGAACGACTCCTCCCAGCATCAAATACCAACCACCCTGTATGGGTGCACAGACAGGGCCTCCTCGGGGTGCCATCTGCGACTCAATGTCGCTTGGCAGTGACCCAGGGGAGGGCCTATTCTGTGGCGGCTCCCATTTTATGGAATCTTCTTCCACTGGAACTCCAGCTGGCCCCCGATCTTCGCACCTTCTGCCACAATTTAAAGACCTGGCTATTTTTACAGTCCGGGCTGTGCTGACCCTCTGGGGGTTTGATTGTTTTAACTTTGGGGTTTTAATTCTAATTTGGCTTGTAATTGTTTAATATGTTTTTAGGTAACTTATTTATTGTTGTATTTTAGCTGTGAGCTGCCCCGAGTCCTTTCGGAGAGGGGGCGGCATACAAGTTGAATAAATAAATAAATAAATAAATAAATAAATAAATAAAATTTTGTAAAGAATCCAGGCCTTCTGCACTTCTTCTAGTGTGAATGGGTGTGAGTATAAAGCATGTGGTGGAACATTACATTTTAACAGTCTAAGTTCAGCTCTAACTTGTTTGGTGAATTCCTTATATCTTATAGCTCTTGAAATACAGACCTGATGATTAGCTATGGAGTCCATGTTGATGATTGTATACATGATTTATATTGACTGTTTCCTAGTATGATTTGATTGCTTATTGTACCCTATGACTATCATTAAGTGCCGTACCTTATGATTCTCGACTCTTGACGAATGTATTTTTTCTTTTATGTATACCGAGAGTATTTACACTAAGACAAATTCCTTGTGTGTCCAATCACACTTGGCCAATAAAGTATTCTATTCTATTCTATTCTATTCTATTCTATTCTATTCTATGATAGAATGATTCTTGACAGGATGGGTGATGAATCCAATTTTCAGATAAGGGTCCAGGCTTCCCTGCTAGAGTGGAGAAAGTTTAAATTTATAACAGTCCTGGACCATTTCTCTCTTCTGGCTCTGTCCTGGGCTTTCAGCAAGTCATTCTTTAATACGATGATATACTTTAAAATAGTAACAAAAAGATCTCTCTCTCTTTTCAGTTTTGTTTACTTTAGTTTTTCATGACATTTCAGTATGAATCATTTACATTTTTAGTGCTGGCCTCCATGCTCAGTCAGTTCCCTATTTTATTTGTGTAGTTCATTCATGCTGCAACTGAGAACGTATAGAGAAACATTTTAAAGACGTGAAATTAGAAAAGAGCCTTGGTGGCTCAGGCTGTTAATTGCCTGCACTTAAGTTCCAGCTGCCTACAACTGGGAACAGTTTGGGAACTGAAGATGATAAGGTAAGGGATGAAAGGACCAGGTAGCATTGAACTGAGCAGACCAAAATGGCTACTTTAAGAAAGGAGTCCCTGCGGATTTTATTCTGCTACTTGTTGCTGATTATAGGGTGAGGTGCTCATATTTCTGTTTCAAGGCCATTGAGCCAGTGCTGTACAAAGACATTTCTGTGGTCATGTGGCCAGCATGATTTCTTGGAGTGCTTCGTACTGTAGTGGTGCCTATTTATCTACTCACATTTGCATGTTTTTGAACTGATAATATAGCAGGTGCTAAGGCAACGACAGGAGCTCACCCTGTCATCTGACCCTCGGGTCTCGAAGCTGGGCTGCCAGTTTTCCAGTCAACAAGCCCAGCATCTTAACCACTGAGACTCCTCACATCTCTGATATTTTAATACTGTTATTTAAATTCTTCATCAAATGGTGGCTCAGGCTGTTAATTGCCTGCACTTAAGTTCCAGCTGCCTACAACTGCTGTAGGCTCGAATCCCACCAGGCTCAAGGTTGACTCAGCCTTCCATCCTCTCGGGGTAGGTAAATTGAGGACCCAAGATTGTTGGGGGCAATTAGCTGACCTTGTAAAAATGCCGCTTAGTAATAAGCAGGCATATACAATGGAATGAAGGCTATTGCTGAGCACACTGGGTTGCATCCCAAAAATTGTAAGCCGCCCTGAGTCTCCGGAGAAGGGCGGCATATAAATGTAATTAAAAAAAAAAAGTGAGGTTGCAAAACTTCAGAAATTCTTGGCGGAGATCAGAATCTGAAATGTCTGTTTGAGCACTGCCTGTCTTCTAAATAAACCCTTTTGTAGCAATATCCTTTTGTCAAATGCACAGTTAGCTCTATCAAGTGTGAGAGAACAAATAATCTCTCTGATTTTGTAACTAACCTATTTGCAGTTAGGCACTAGGGTCCATACAGAAAATAAAGATTATCTTCAGAAATTCCTGTTTATTATTTCAACAAACATGAGTTATTACAAAATAAGACAAATGAAGCAATAACATGCATTATAAAATAGAATAAATTCCTTCAGTTAAAATACAAATTTATTTGGATGGGCTGGGTTGAGCCTTCTCGAGAACGGGCGGCGGTTTGCAATCGTCGCGCAGCCTGGCTCTTGTCGAGAGCCCGATCCTGCAAGGTTCGGGCTGAAGCTGCCTCGTAGGGGCGGTGGAGAAAGGGAAATCTGCCAGCCAGAGTGAGGGGAGCCGCATCTCCCCCCTTTTGGGTCTGATCTTTTCCTCCGAAGACGTCAAGAAGTGGTGGTCAAAAATGGCCACCTCGAAGAGAAGGTCTCAACGGGATTAAGATTGGTGCAGGAGGAAAGAGAGAAGTCGACAGCAGAGGAACCGGGAGTATCGGATGGTAAGATCAAGGCACCCCGGATTAAGATAAAGATGAGTTTTTAAAAAGAAACAGAAGCGGCACAGTCTCAAGTGAAGGAAAAATAAGTAAAATATTTTTGACAGCTATAAGGGGCTTCGAACCGGAAAGGAAGAAGCCAGTAAGAATTTAAGTTTGGGGCTCGGAAAACTTTGAATATCAAAATAAAAGGAAAGGGTTAAGACTCTGTGCAGAAAGTGCCACTTTGTGGAGAAAAATTGGAAGCTAAAGAAGAAAGAAACTATCTTGTTCCTTTGTGGATTGGAGTTGTTACATTTTAAAGAGACGCTGAAACAAAAAGCAAGACTCATAGAAAGTGAAAGCTTGAATACACAAAGACGGACTACCGGATTAGTTGGTGACATTGATATAGATTCTGGACTTGGGTTAGGATCTTAGAAAATTTAAAGAAGAAGAAATAAGAAAAAAAAAAATTCTGGTGGCCATCCAAAGAATCAAAATGGAGTTTAAAAGTATGAAAGAACTGCTACAGGAAGTGACTGAACTAACTTGGCTCGTTGCAGAAAACATGGGCATTGAAATGGTGAATAAAGAACAAGAAGAAGGAACCTTGGAAAGGGAGGAGCCAGCACAAGAGAAAGCCATTTTAAAAAGACAATTAATACAAAGATTAATACAAATAAAAGGGAAAGGAAGGGTGGCTAAAAAACGGAACCTAAGAAAGTATCTAAAAGGGGAACATTTATGAAATTAAGCATGTTAGAAAGGTTCAGAAGGAAAGGGAACAGAAAGGTAAAGAGAGAGAGGGATTCAAACTGGACAGAGAAGGGGGAGCAGGATAAAAGGGAGGAGAAGGAGCCAGCACAAGCAAAGCCATTTTAAGAAGACAACTAACACAAAGATTAATACAAATAAAAGGAAAGGGAGGATGGTCAAAAAACGAAACTTAAGAAGGTAATTAAAATGGGAACATTCATGAAATTAGGCATGTTAGAAAGGTCCAGAAGGATAGGGAGCAGAAAGGTAAAGAGAGAGAGAGGGATTCAAACTGGATAGAGAAGGGGGATAGCGGGATAAAAGGGAGGAGAAGGAACAAGAAACAAGAACAGAAGATAGAGAAACATGGGAATTACATAATGAAGAAAGAAACTTGTTTGCATAGAGATAATGGCTAATGCATTAAGAAGGGGGTTCTGCATGAAGAAGTGGTAATAAGAATATATTGCAATTATAAAAGTGTAAAACAATAGGGGTTACTGACAATTTCTACTGGTAAAAGGTCACACTTTTATTTCTTATTTACAAAAGAAAGGTAAATGTTGATTAGATAAATTGAATTAATTGAAATGATTTTAGAAAATGTTTAAAAATGAGATTTGTCAATAACCAAGATTAGTTATTTTATTATTATTTTGGAACCATAAATAAACCTTAGGGGGATATGTGTTGCAGAACCCGATTGATTAGAGATATATTGTAAGGTAGCTTTTCTTTTTCCTTTTCCTTTTTCTTTCTTTCTATCTTTCGCTTTAAAGGGAATGATCATGATTATGCTACTATATTAACCACTGAGGTGTCACTTTCAAAGTAGTAAAAGGGGGCAAGTCTAGGTTTTTTTTTCTCATTCTTTTTGTGTTAAAACCTGTACGGATTTAGAATCATGGAGAGAATATGTGATGAAAGGGCAAATCTGATGGATAAAAGAATTCTGTAAATGATAAAAGAGTATTAACAATGTGAAGATAATTAAAGGATAGATATGGATGAACTTTATCTTTAATATGATGGGCAAACATATTGTTATTTGTAAGATTTATAAATGTGTTTTTAAAATATATATATATATATTTGCAATTAACTCGAAATGAACTGGGGGGTTATACAGATTGAGATTAAGATTTGAGATTAGGATTAATTTCTCTGACCCTTTGTTTGCCAAAATGGAATAGAAGTAAAAATGGGATAAAATAGGAAGTTAAATGTTTAAAATGAATATAGATCTACTGTCATATTTGCATGTAAAAATGACAACCCAGGAACATGCTGTCTACTGAAAAGAGCTGTTTTAAAAAATTGTTAAAAATTGAATAAAATTTGTTATAAAAAAAAATACAAATTTATTTGAAAGAAAACTGAAAATACAAAAAGTATGGCTCTCCTCAATTGAATCAGGTAATCTCAAGAAAGGACATGGCAATTGAAGAAATATATGCAAAAGCACTGATAAACAGCAGTTTAATTTGATTATAGGAAAGAAAAATCTAAAACTGATTTTTGATGCAAATAATAATAATGGCCTTTATGAATTCGATTTGTGACTTTGACAAACTGCTAAAGAGAGTGTGGATAGCTTTTTTTTTAATGAAACACATATTTGGAGCAAAGAAAAAGAAATGGGAAAATTATTGGCTTCTTATTTGAAAATTTGCAACAAAATCAAATAATACCATTGTAATGGAGTCTTTGGAGACAATTTGTAACAATTGTAATACCATTTATTCTCTCAATGTTAAAAAAAATAATATTCTGCATGTATTGATATGGCAAGGGGGCAAATTGATAGGCATCCATTACTCTAAATTTCTAAAAGCTGGAAATTTAGCATGAATGGCAAAATTGGCAAAAATATGTATGTGTGCTGTAGTATAGAGAGAGCATGGAAAACTATTTGTCAAGTCAATTAGCACAACAAAGGTTTCAAATTTTTTCTTTAAGCTTCAACTGTATTAAAGAATCACAGTCTTCATAAATATTTCAATTTATTGTCAAAATAATCTCTGTGATTTAAGGCGGTATTTTAAATTGTCATTAATAAAGGGAAAAAAGCCAATGTGGAAACAGAGCCATATCACACCCATTTTGTATTATTTAATTTAAAATTTTGCAAATGTTGTTATCAGATATATTAATTGATTACACAGAAGGCTGCAATAATTACATGACTACATTGTGAGTCTTTCTCTAGAATAGTTTCGGAATTTGTTACCTTCTTCTAAGGCAGGGCTGTCAAACTCCTGGCCCGCAGACCAGATGCGTTACATGCTGGCCACACCCGGTTTAGTGAAGGGGGAAAAAGTCCCAATACGTCATGTGACACTGGTGTGATGATGTGAGTTTGACACCCCTGTTCTAAGGTTACTATTTAATGACAAAAAATAATATGATAATTTCAAACTTAGCACTCCAATTGCCAACTACTTTAGCAGAACCTACACTGAACAGCAACTGTACATAGTGACATTTGAGATCCTGTCCATGATTTTATTTCTCCATAATTTTGACCACTCAGAATTGCATTAAACACACACATAATAAAACAATAGCCTTTTATTATATTGTTAACTCATCACTGGCTTTATATTGTTAACTCATCACTGGCAGTTAAATAGGAGCTGCAAATAAGTCAACAAAGAATATGTATATAAGGCTATATTTGGTTTGTGTAATGATAGTATTGAATATATTTGACCAACTTCTTTTCTTTCACCTGGACTAGGCTGTTTATTCTACATGCATGGAATTGTGTTATTTTGTTTTGAGACCGTGAATCCTATGTCAGTGAGGCATCCAGCTCCACTAGAGTTTTTAGCTAAGTTATGGAAAAAGTTATTATCTATGCAGCTCTAATTCAAAGTAAACCTCATGTTTTGCTTGCTGAAAAGAATTGTCAACAAATAAATGTAAAGTGGTGACTGTTTTTTAAAAACTGATAATAAGGTTGAAGACTGAATTATTCAGCTATGATCTTTCTAGGCTCTGATTTTATGAGGTTAAGATTTGCACTGGGCTTCTAAATGTAATAATCATTTGGTTATGTTCCATACTGAGGTTAGTTGATTAGATAATACTAGCTGTGTTAATTGAGTTTCGATTGACTGAAGAGAGGTGTTCTTATGACCCAAATCCAATGTCATGCTTTTCTCTGACAGTTAAATACAGCTGTATAGGTCTGTTTAAATATCCATCCATCTACAGATCTTTTGTTGAAAGGTAAGTTGTTAGGAAGAAAAATCTGTCTCTTTAAGAAAAGTTTTCTTTATTAATATATAAAACCTGATTCCACCACTCATTTATTAACCTAGATAAATGCAGTTAATCAAACCAATCTCATATGAAAGGTAACAGGTGACTAAGTAGTATATGTGTGAGGGAGAGGGGGAGAGGGGGAGAGAGAGAGAATCCCTGCTATTATCTTACCATACCATTTGCATACCATTTGTGTCAGGGAGTAAAAAAAATCTTCCAAACATCCCTGCTAATTAGAGGTGATGGACTGTGCTTTTCTTTGCTGTCAATGCTGATAAAATTCGACCCGGAAAGTAATCTAAGAAACATTTTTATTTCTAAAAATAAGAAAACCTAGCGAAGCTCCATACTGGCAGCTTAATCTCATACAGGCATATAGAAAAAGAAAAAGTACAAAGGAAGTTACAAAGGAAGTGAAGTAAAAAACTTTTTACACATGCACAGTAAACTCAGACATCACAAGACTTTCTTATCTCATTACTATGGAGACAAGATAACACAGTGCTGGCTAGCAGACACCTGCTTGCTATAACATTAACTTAGGAGCTTGGCAGACAAACCAAATAACGCAGTGACAAATTTGCATAGAGATATAAACAGGGTGGGATTCAAAATTTTAACAACTGGCTCTGTGGGCGTGGCTATGTGGGTATGGCCATGTGACTGGGTGGGTGTGGCTTCTTTTTTGCAGCACCCCCCCATGCTACATTTTTGGTCCTCCTGGGCCTCAGGGAAGCCTTCTGGGGGGCACTTTTGCTTCCAGGAAGCTTCTCTGAGGCCCAGAAAGGCAAAAAACGAGCACAGGGGGATGGCGCAGCAACCTCCCATGCTTTGTTTTTGGGCCTCCTGGGCCTCAGGGAAGCCTCCTGGGGGGAAGTTTTTGCTTCCAGAAGGCTTCCCTGAGGCCCAGAAAGGCAAAAAAAAAATGGAGCAGTGGGTGAGTACGCAACCGCACTGGGCCTCAGGGAAGCTTCCTGGGCAAAGAAGTAAAACAGTGAGGGAGATCTCGGCACAGCTGATCATCGGGAAGAAAAAAAAAGAAATACCTTAAGGAGTGACTGGGTGGGGAAGAATGCAGTCAGCAATGTTGGGTATGTGCACGATGTCGCACCTGTGTGATAAGGACAAATGGATGGGGAGGGGAGGGGTGGAGCCAGCCAGGGGCATGATTCGCTGGTTCTCCGAACTGTGCAGAATTGTAACAACTGGTTTTATAGAATCAGTCTGAACCAGTAGAATCCCACCCCTGGATATAAAGGATCTTATTAAAGATAAAGGAGAATATTTGTAACTTAGGGTTGAAATGAGGGGTCCTTAGTTTTCTCTGAGCTTGTTTATTTTCTTGCCAATGTTTCATTACCCAAACTAGCTAACATCATCAGTGCTACTCTAACACCAATCCCAGCTCTAATGATGTTATCTAATTTGTGTAATGAAATGTCTGCCAGTAAACAACCAAGCTCAGAGAGCACCAAGGACCCCTCATAGACAGAGATAGGTTGGAACTACATTACATTGGAAGAATGGCTATGACTACTATTTTAGCTACTTCCTGTACCATCTCTTTCTCTTCACCTAGTGATGCTACTTATTACTAGAAGCTCCATCTGCCTTCTGTAATGAAACAATCCTATGTGATATATTCAGCACATGTTGACATCATGGCCATCAGGTCTAGTGCAGTCTCTGGTGTTTTATGTGAGAATGTGAGCCTGTTAGATTGTCTTCTTCAAGCAATAAACATTCAATTATTTATAATAAATTTACATATTTATTTTATAATAATTAGCTCCATTTATTATTCTTTGGTATGTCTAAGGATACTTCAAATGTATTGTTAAATTGGTGTACAGCCAGACAGATGCATCAAAGAGCAAGCCACTAAGTATATGGGAATCAGCTATTCTGCCCTGATAGTCTAGCCCAATGGTTCTTAACCTTTTTGAAAGAATCGCCCCCTTGAGCCATTGAGGAAGTTGTCATCACCCCCCTCCCCCAACATAACTGCCCCCCTGCCACTTCTTAGCATCCCCAAGGGGACCAGCAGAGGGGTGCTAAGAGGTGGCAGGGGGGCGGCGTGTTGAATGCGGCCATGGCGGCACGTAACGTGCCACTGCTTCCGCATTGGAGGCACCGGCTCCGGAGCAGTGCTAGTCAATGGGTGAACCTGCAGGGCCGGCTGGCACCTCGAACGCCCCCCTGTCGCCTCTTAGCACCCCTCTGCAACCCCCTTGGGGACGTTAAGAGGTAGCAGGGGGGCGTTCGAGGTGCTGGCCCTGCAGGCTCATCCCATTGACTGTTGTACCACACCTGAACGCCTGTCCATCCATCCATCCAAAAGGTCTGTCTGTTTGCCTGCCTGCCTTCCTGCCTATCTACCTACCTGTCTGTCTTTTTGTCTACCTACCTACCTACCTACCAGTATAGATCTCTCTCTCTCTCTCCCAATATATCTCGCTCCATTGCCCCCATATTGCCCCCCTTCCATTCCTTTGCCCCCACATCACCCCTTTTCGTTCCATCGCCCCCCTGAAAAACAAAATCACCCCTTGGGGGGCAATATCGCCCAGGTTAAGAACCACTGGTCTAGCCCTATTTCACCTCTGCTTTCAAGGCCATTGAGTCCTTCCTCTGTCCTTACAGTTTCAATGCAGTATGGGAGAAATTAATGGAACTGATTGGTGGATTCTCCTGGCTTCATTATTCTCACTCTGAGCATTACATTCTGGCCAGAAAAGCAATCAGTAACTGCTTTTCTTAACATGTGGTGTGATGCAGAAGAGCCTGACAGATGCAAGATAGATGCTCTGGACAGTAGATTTAGCCAATATGCCCAATTAATAGGCTGCAGGTTGGAGTCAGGTTATTTTTGAACATGGATCCTTTGAAAGTGCACTAAACCTATAACTAAAACTAATGCAGCTGACAGTCATAGATGCAGAGGAAGTATTCTGAGTGTAGTATAACTGCTTTATGCTGCAAGGGAATGGGCGTGCTGCAGCAAGTGGCCATAGCTGGAAGTAGCCTGTGGAACAGGCAGAATGGTGTTTCTCAGAAAGAAGTATAAACAATAAAAGGCATATTCACACCAAGACCTGGTTAGAAGTATTGGAAAATATCTAATGTATCCATTGGTGTGAGACCAAGCAACACGTAACTAATAGAGTTTAATTGTATCTACCTTCTGTGAAGAATGCTAGTCCTGTTTTTTAAACATAGGTTTAGAGCTTCTTCAAAAAATATACTAACTATCAGTAGTTAAAATCAGGTAAAAAGAACTAAACATGTGTAAACAAGGAATCTCTGTAAGACTTAACAAACACAGTCAGACTGTGTGCAGGCAGATGTTTCTGTAAAAGTCAGGTATCTAAATTTGTCCAAGTCACAAGGCCCTGAAAGGGTGAAACCAAGTCAAAAGACCAGAAGGGAGGAGAGATGTTCTCAGCAGCCTAAAGTTGTTTCATGCTAGATAGTGTTCATGACCAAAATTGTGTCAGAGAAGAGGGAAAACTTGACTTTAAACAGCTAAATATGATGTTAACCTTTTCTGTTGTAAATAATGGCAACATCATGAGGACATGTCAGATAAAAATGACTATCACGGCACATTTGTATCAGGGATCATGAGGATGAGCCCTTAATTAAGCAAGAAGTGAAGAAGCATGGTATCTGCAGTGATATCTGAACCTCAAGAATTGTTCATTTGTGCTTAACCACAGACATCTCATGAATGGGGGATAAAAAAAAACCTCACCCTAACTTCTGTAATCTATTTCCTGCTTTTAAGATCTGTAAAAAGCCTGGAGCAAAAGCAGAAAGTTATTAAACCCTCCACTAGACCACATCAAATAAACTAAATGAGCTTGAAGAGTACATTAACATCATGAATAAATAACAGAGATGTGCCTTAACTCTTTTCTGCAGTTAGTAGTGATCAGACAGAGTAAAGAAAAATAGGACTTTGTAATGCCATGTTAAAAATTCTTTCTTGGCTGTTGACAAAGTATTCACAGAACTAAAATCCATTTGATCAAAATAGATGGTACAAGATGAGAGAATACTTAAACATGAGATTTCTGCAAAAAGTTAGGGTTGTGATCAGAGTAAAGAAGTTTTCCCCCAGAATCAAAATTGCTAGTGAGTAAGGTAAAAACTGATTAGTAATTCTGGGAACTGATGAACTACTTGTCTGATGGCACAAGGTTAGGCGATAATAGAATACTGTAAGTCAGTGGTTCTTAACCTGGGCGATATTGCCCCCCAAGGGGCAATTTTGTTTTTCAGGGGGGCGATGGAACGAAAAGGGGCAATGTGGGGGCGAAGGAATGGAAGGGGGGCAATATGGGGCAATGGAGCGAGATATATTGGGAGAGAGAGAGAGAGATCTATACTGGTAGGTAGGTAGACAAAAAGACAGACAGGTAGGTAGATAGGCAGGAAGGCAGGCAGGCAAACAGACAGACCTTTTTGATGGATGGATGGACAGGCGCCGGTTCAGGTGCGGTACAACAGTCAATGGGGTGAGCCTGCAGGGCGGCGCTTGAACGCCCCTGCGCCTCTTAACATCCCCAAGGGGGTCGCAGAGGGGTGCTAAGAGGTGACAGGGGGGCGTTCGAGGTGCCGGCCAGCCCTGCAGGTTCACCCATTGACTAGCACTGCTCCGGAGACGGTCCCTCCAATGCGGAAGCAGTGGCACGTTACGTGCCGCCACGGCCGCGTTTGACACGCCGCCCCTCCTGCCGCGTCTTAGCACCCCTCTGCTGGCCCCCTTGGGAATGCTAAGAAGTGGCAGGGGGGCAGTTATGTTGGGGGAGGGGGGCGATGACAACTTCCTCAGTGGCTCAAGGGGGCGATTCTTTCAAAAAGGTTAAGAACCATTGCTGTAAGTAATAATTTAGCTTCAGTAGGATACTGTGCTGCATTTGATTTCTATATTCCTCTTCTGGTATGGAAATTTGTTTATGAAAAAGCCTATAAGCTCTTGCTGTATATATGAAAATAATGAAAATAATAATTTATAAAAACTGTTGTTGATCTTTTGTAGCAAAACAAGTCCTCGGAATCTCAACTGGACAACATATTTGGTTGATATCAGATGTTAAATATTCAATTTAGATCACAATTTTCCATTCAGATGAAAAGATCTGAAAATTCAATCTGATCTGTAACAATCCAGTTTCATTTGACACTACATTCCATAATGGATGGAAATCCCAAAGGTGCTTTTTCAAGAGGCAACTGGTAGCACCTTTGGGATAACCATGACCTGGATGACTAAAAATCTCCATAGACATAATAGATAGAAACCAACTAAATCTGTTAACAGAAAATAAGAATACTTAAAGAATTGTTGGTGTCACAAATACAATTCAGTTCTGCCGTAGTGTTCCTGTTGCCAATGTAAGCTAAATACTACCTTTATCACACATATAAAGGAGTAAATAGCCTTTTTAGCCTGTTTGCTTCCATAAATGTACCCATCTTGTCTGCATACTGCATTACTTTAAGTCTTGCAGCATCTGTTTTCTCTGTTTTTGCCATCTTTCAAGCTTCTTAAAATTATAATCCTTTATAATGGGGTGGTTCCTCATGATTGATTTCTAGAGCCTTCTACTTCCTCTTTATGGGACTCTTTTCAAATGTTCTAAAAGAATGTAGAAGGACCCTAAAGGACAATCATGTTGTGTCATTGTAGTAATAATTATTATTATTATTATTATTGTAGTTGTTTTGGCAAGAAGGTAAACTTGAAATTCAGAACCAATTATTAAAATAGTAGCAGAATCATTTTCTGGCTAAGTTTAATGCTTTAAAAAGTATACTCTCCAACCTAGGCTTTTCATCTAACCACATAGCTACAGGGTACATGTGACTGAAATTAACTTAAACCATTCTCTCATTTAGATAAATAATCGACGGAACAGATCGGTTTTTGATCATGTTAACTTGCTTCACAGATGTAAAACTTTCAAAACAAAAAGTTATCTCATGTGCAGATATATAATGCTATCCAGATCTATGCCATTAAATGGAGAACATTGTACAATAGAAGTTCAATCATATTAATATTAATCATTTAAATGTGTGTACTACCAATAACATGCAATTATTTTCCACAAATAATAAAAATATCCTAAAATTCAAAGCAATTAGTACCAAACTATAGTTATCAGCTTGTCTTATTATAAAAATAAATAAGGGAATAATATTAAAACATTATTATATCTGAGCTGGCCGAATAGCAATTTGTGTTTGTCTGGAATCCCCTAAAACATTTATTTGGCTCTTGTTATCCTTGCAAAATTTAGATCAAGTATGGCAGAAAACAGATACCTGGAAACACACATAAGGAAAACAAAATGTTTCCAGAGTGTAAACTTTGTAATACCTATGTGAATGCCTAAATACGTACATAAAATTGGGCTCTAGGGATAAGATGGGCAAGCCATCTGCAGAGTAGCAATCTCCCTGCTTAAACTCCTGCAATTCATGGCTGCACTGGCAGAATGCAACCCAACCTAACTCAGGCTTACAGTCTTCAGAGAATTTAATTTGCTACACTGGCCCTCAATTTGCTTCCAGCTAAAATTCAAGAAGCTGGTTCTTACGTATAAGGCCTCACATGGCATGGGCCCAGGATATTTGAGGAACTGCAATACTCCCATTGTTTTTACTGATCCCAATAAGTCAAGGGAGAAGGGATATGCTCTGATCCTATCCATCATGGATTGTCATTTAGTGGGACCGTTGAAGTGTGCCTTTTTCGTAGCTGTTTCTGCCTTCTGGAACACCATGTGACCCATGATCTGGCTGGCCCCACTCTGCTTAACTTACAAAAGCTTTGACAATCTGACCATTTTTCCAATCATGGGGTCAGGAGAATAATTGGGTCCATGCTGCTGATGAATGGTGTTTTCAAGAGCTGCTTGTGTTAGTTGGCTGAGAAAGTTATTTGTACATATATGTATGTATTTATATTGCATTTAAAAATCTTTGTTAGCCATCCAGGGTTACATTTGTGAAATTGGCAACCATATAAATCAATTATATATTCATTCACACATACGTGTGTGTTGATTGATTCAAGTTATAGTAGTGTTAATTCTTAGCAATCACAGATTTTGTCCATGAGGATGTATCTTCAAAGCTGGTACTTCAGCTCTGTATGAATAGAGTATATACTCTCTCTCTCCCTCCCTCTCTCTCTCTCTCTCTCTCTGTAAATTTTGTAACTAATATGGAAATATAATTTACCTAAATGTTGTGCTATTCCGAAGTACTTTTACATCTATAAATGTAAAGCACTAGGTGATACAGATTGCCTGCCTGGCATTGTGATGTAAATCTGCTCCCACTTTGGCCTTCAGGTGGGGCCCTAATATATTTCTTGCCTTTCTCTGAATTATGGTTAACAGCCACAAACTAAGGGCAGCATCAGGATACAGCATTGCCAGCATTACAATACAGCAATACAGTAATGCCAGCACTAAGTGTTGGCTATTGAAATGTCCCAGGAATTAATATTCCTTTCTTTTTTTTTAATTACATTTATATGCCGCCCTTCTCCGAAGACTCAGGGCGGCTTACAATTTTTGGGATGCAACCCAGTGTGCTCAGCAATAGCCTTCATTCCATTGTATATGCCTGCTTATTACTAAGCGGCATTTTTACAAAGTCAGCTAATTGCCCCCAACAATCTTGGGTCCTCAATTTACCTACCCCGAGAAGATGGAAGGCTGAGTCAACCTTGAGCCTGGTGGGATTTGAGCCTACAGCAGTTGTAGGCAGCTGGAACTTAAGTGCAGGCAATTAACAGCCTGAGCAACCAAGGCCCTTTTTCATTGTGACCTGCTAACACACTGCTCCCCCTGAGTGAATAAGCCATTTCAGTAAACTCCTAGGAATCCCTGTGGACACAGCAGTGTGTCTAGGCCAGAGGCATTGGCCAAATGTATGGGGCGGAAACCTCCCCAGAAGGAGGTTGATTGAAAGTATTTTCCAAGTCTTTGCACAATCTAAATTAGCATTATTGGCTCTGCCATCTTTATGTATATTTGCCTCAGTCTGTTGTCTGCATCTGGTCAATACTTTTGAGCTCTTTCAAATTAAGTTTGGTTGAACCTGTTTAATACTTGAGGGTTCTATAAGGAACTAAGGGCAAAAAATTCTTTTAAATACAGCTGTTTTCCTATCATTATAGCTTTACATCTTGAACAAGAATTCTAGGATTTTAAAACAAAGAAACTGAAAAAAAATTGAAAAGCCTTGAATAACAAGCTACAGGTTAGATTGCAAAATAAAATTATCTGTCTTCTGGAAGCAGGCAATGGTAAAATCTCATCAGGAGTCAAGACTAATCTATTAACATCTTTAGATTTAGATTTGTATGTTAGTCAGGAACTTTCTTGGAATTCTTTTAATAATTAGTTTGTTTTTTATGATGACTATTTGTTAATTGTGATTGATGCTTAATATTGGTTCATCGTAGTTTTTTGAGAGTTAATGTCATTAATCTCATCCACATATCAATAACAGAACTGAAAAGTGGGA
Source organism: Naja naja (assembly GCA_009733165.1). Lineage (NCBI taxonomy): Eukaryota > Metazoa > Chordata > Lepidosauria > Squamata > Elapidae > Naja > Naja naja. The sequence goes on from CM019148.1 coordinate 307,416,301, forward strand.
GAGGAACACTTTTTAAAGTAAAAAAATAACTTCATTATTTATTCAGAACAATATATGTGATAGAGCAGAGGTCCCCAAACTTGGCAACTTTAATACTTGTAGACTTCAATTCCCAGAATTCCTCAGTCAGCAAAGCTGGTTCCTTAGCCAGCAAAGCTGGCAAGAGGCTGGTTCTGCTACAAAATAGGCTTCCAAAAATATTTTTCTTTTTCCCTTTTAATCTAATGTAATATTTCTCTCATCATCAAACTCTTAGAAAGAGGAATTGGGTCTGACCATGGACTTAGAAATGTATTAAGACATGGAAGAGGCTCACACATCCTCAAAGATTTAAATTTGGGATGTTTGGATCAGATGAAATTTCACCAATTTTATTGTCCATTTTAGTAAAGGCCTGTTACTATTATCCTCTCCACTGACACTTTTATAATGAAAACATATGTAAGTATAGATATTTATGTTCACTGCTATCCTAAATATATGTTCATGGGAGCCAGTCTGGTCTAGTGATTAAGGTTAGAAACTGGGAGACTGTAGGTTCTGGTCCTGACTTAGGTTGGAAGGCTGGCTGTGTGATTTTGGGGCAGTTACTTCATGGGGTGATTGTGAGAAAAATTGGAGGAGGAAAGAATATTAGATATGTTTGCCACTTTGAGTGATTTATATAAAAAAATAAATGCAGGATATAAACAAACAAACAAATAAATAAATAAATAAATTTCTCCAGTTTTACCTATGTAGTTGTTAACATAAATTGACCAGAAATATTTTTAAAATGCAGATTCCCTTGATATTCTTTTTAATTTTTAGTTAAATTTTCCCAGTGGAAGTTATGTTGTAAACATAATATTGAAAGAACTTTCAATTGTCAGGGGCTTAGTTTCCATTTCAACTGCTGTATCTTATGGAATTTTGATCAGCAATTGAGAGACAGACTGTTGTTTCCATTTAATACTGGTGCCTATGTAACTATGAAATTAGTTAATAAACATTTTTGCTTTCGCAGGAATCAGTATTAAATCTTTGCATCCATAGTTAATATGAGTTCTTAATGAGATCATAACAAGCACAATAATCCTCAACAGGAATCAAATGTCAATGGTAATAAGGTTTCTCTGATGAAAATTTGGAGCTTCCCATTAAAAGAAAAAAACCCACATAAGAAGAACCTTTTAACATTATACAATAAATCCACTGATGATTACTTATGTACTTCTGCTCAACAGATTCTTAAATTACAGATGAAGCAAAGGCTGCAAGCACAAAATTTCATAGTCTGAAAAGAAAAATTAAAGAAAATGATCATTGGAATTTAGTGCAGAAGACTGTTCATAGAACTTTTTGTTATGGGTAGTTTTTCTTACTTTATAAAACAATTGCATTTTTTTCCAATTTGGCTTCCAATGTTCTTTTCAGACTAACACTAAAGTAACATTAAGTAAATTATTCACAAAATTTCCACTAAAGGGGAAAATCAAGATAGTTTTTCCTGTCTTGAATTGTTACTTGGACTCTTAGTATTCAGAAGTTTGCTTAGCCTAATGTATGTCAGTATATTGAATGTGTATATTGAATGTAGCTGTTAGTTGTGTACCACAGTACTTACCGTTTACAAAGAACTCCCTAGACTGGAGATCTTAGCTTACCAAGAATAATGAGAACAGGTTTAGGGTCCACTTGTGCTTGAATTCTGTTCATGGAATATGTTAGATTTGCATGAAGAGTCAGACGCGGAGTGCTTCAGTGAAGAGTTTATTAGTGACTACAGCTCATAACAGACCCAATTTGGCTGGTCTGTGGCTGCTACTTATAGCCAGCAGCCGCAGTTGCCAGCCAATCAGAGTGCAGGGTTTTCCCGCACTTTTTAAACCAATCATTTCTGACATTTTACAAGAACAGTTCAAACTTAACCAATGACATTCAAACCTACATACATAACACCCCTCCCCACTAGGTTCAGTCCATACTCAAACCCCAACCTATCTAATGTATTCTTTTAAATAGGTGGGGCTCTTACGTGTACGTTGAGACCTTCGTGGTTCAGAAGTTTTAACGTTCTCACCCAGTGAGAGGGAAATGTGTCTGTTGACATTTCCCTAGTTGGACTTCCTGTGAAAGAAGACCCTGTTTGATTGTTAGAATCTGGTCTCTCCTCCCAACCCATCTCCAGCCCAATGTCAGCACCCAAGTCAGGTAGTGATGTGCAATCTTCCACTTGTAAGGATGGATTTTGGCATTGTGACAGGTTTTGGGATGGTTCCTGTCGTAATGGCTCGTTACACATGGGGTTGATTCTTGTTTGCTGATTATCCTCATGTTCCTCCCCTCCCCTAGAAAAAGCATTAGGTATGGGAACTAGAGAGGAACAATTGCGATGTTCCTGAGGTAACCTGGATCTAAGCTGATCAATGTGCCTGCTCCAGAGGACTCCATCCTCTGTTTGTACCCTGTAAGAATGAGGGCCTGTGATTTGAGTTATTTCAGCAGGAATCCATGAAGGCTCTCCCATAAGGTTCTTAGCATAAACAGAATCACCCACACTGAACATGCGAACTTTGCTAGTGGAATCTAGTGGTGCGTTGGGTGCATAAGTGGGATGAAGGCGGTCAAGGGAAGACCTAAGTTTCCTACCCATCAACAACTCTGCTGGGGATAAGTTAGTTGATGGGTTAGGGTGATGTGCTGAACACTAAGAAGTTTTCAACTTTCTCAGTGATGTTCCCAGGACCCAATTGCTGAAGCTTTTCCTTGGTAAAACGTACCATTCGTTTAGCCTGGCCGTTAGCCGAAGGGTGCCCAGGGGCTGTCAGGGCATGTCTGATACCCAGTTGTGCTAGATAGGATTCAAAAGGGTTGGATGTAAATTGAGGGCCATTGTCAGAGACAAGAACATCAGGTAACCCATGGGTTACAAAAAGCTTTTAAGCTGCTTGATGACAGCATCAGTTGTGGTGGATGCCATAGGGATGACCTCTAGCCATTTGGAATATGCATCTACTATAATAAGGAAGGTGTGCCCTCTGGTAGGGCCAGCGAAATCAATGTGAATCCTAGACCATGGGCCCCTAGGACATTCCCATTCCTGTGTGGGGGCGAGAGGTGGGGCAGGCCTGACTACCTGACAGTTGGGACAAGATGCAACCCAGTTTTCAACAATTTTGTCAATACCTGGCCACCATACATAACTCCTGGCCAATCCCTTCATCCTTACAATACCAGGATGACCCTCATGTAGCATTTCCAAAACCTCCTTTGCAGTTTTGCAGGAATAACCACCCTGTTAATACATCCTCTTAATACAGTAATTCAGTTTGCCTGGATTAAAAGGTTGGGCAAGGTGAGGTAGATCTTGAAGAGGCCAACCTTCTTAATCCAGCCTATAATAGGAGCCAATACAGTCTCTTTGGCAGTCTCTCTGGCAATTTCAGCAGCGTGTACTGGAAGCTTGGCAACAGTTTCTAGGAAAAAGGTGTGTGCCTCAGGTTCAAAGTCCTCCTTGTGACAAGGAAGTGGGCAACGACTCAAGGCATCAGCATGTCCAATGTCCTTGCCAGGCTTGTGGATAAGGTTGTATGAATAAGCAACAAGAAATTCAGTCCACCTCAGCATTCTTGGTGACAGGATAATGGGTGTAGGTTTGTCTCCTGCCACAATGCCTAACAAAGGTTTGTGATCTGTGACAATGGTAAATGTTCTCCCATATAAATACTCATGAAATTTCTTGATAGCTGCAACAATTGCCAATGCTTCCTTGTCCAATTGGCTGTAATTCCTCTCTGCTTTGGTCAAGGTGCGAGTAAAATGCAATAGGGGCTTCCCTCCCACTGGGAAGCCTGTGGCTCAAACCCACTCCAAAGGGGATGCATCACAAGTCAGTACAACAGGTAAATTCTCAGAGAACTGTATGAGTACAGCATCAGACGTGATTAGTCTTTTAATACTGTTAAATGCTGATTGTTCTTTCCTGCCCCAGACCCAAACAGACTTTTGTCAAGCAATCTGTGTAATGGTTCTGCAATGGTTGCCTTCTGAGGTAGGAACATGTGTAAAGTTAATAAGTCCAAGGAAGGCTTGCAAATCTGTTTTGCATTTTGGTCTAGGGGCTTCTTTGATTGCTTGAACCTTGGCATCTGTAGGGTGGATGCCATGCTTGTCAATCATATAGCCCAAGAACTCAACCTTGTCAGTTCTAAGAGTGCATTTTTCTTCCTTGACTTTTAACCCCTTTCTTGAATCTGGTAAGGACTTCTCTGAGTCTCTCTTGTAATTGAGTGTCATTTTCAGCAGAGATTAACACATCATCAAAGTAAGGCACTACCCTGGCAGTCCTTGGAGCATCCTTTCCATAAGGCTTTGGAAAATGCCTGGTGCCACGCTTACTCCAAACTGTAACCTTTTACATTTGAAGGCACCTCTATGAGTCACAATGGTTTGGGCCTCTGCAGTGGCATCATCAACTGTTAGTTGTTGATATGCCTGGGCCAGATCCAATTTGGCAAAGACTGTACCCCTGCCAAGTGAATGTAATAAATGATGCACCACTGGAACTGGATATGCGCTCTGTTGAAGTGCATGGTTCAATGTCCCCTTATAGTCCCCACAGATTCTCACTGACCCATCAGTCTTGACTGGTGTGACTATGGGTGTCTCCCATCTGGAGTGGTCAGTGGGCTCTAAAACTCCTTGAGCTATTAGTTTATCTAATTGTGCATCAATTTTTCCTTTAAGGCAAATGGGACCCTTCTGGGCTTTAAGCGAATTGGGGCACCTTGGGATCTAGGTTGAAAGTGATAGGGGTCCCCATATACTTGCCCAATCCGTCGCTGAAGACCTCTGGAAACTCAGACTTCAGGGCCTCCTCCCATTCAGTGTTGCTCACGTGATTGATGCCAGTCACCTCGATGCCTAGTGGATTGAACCACTCAAGTCCCAGCAAGCTTGGGCGGTCCTTGTCCACGATGGTCAGGGGCAAACGTTTGGTGTGGCCTTTGAACTTCACGATGAATTCTCTTGTTCCAACTACTGGAATCTTGTTCCCTTGGTAGTCTTTAAGAGTCAGTGCTTGCTTCTGGAAATGCTTCTTCTGAATGTTGGGAAGTAGCCTGTGAATAGTGTCCCATGACACCATAGATAAATAGGAGCCTGAGTCCACTTCCATTTGGCAAGGCCTTCCTTCAATTAGTACCTTCACATGTACTTTTCTGCTTCTTAAGGGTGAAGAATGACCAATGGTGACTGTTTGATGAGTTTCATTCTTCCCATTTGCTTCTGTATTGCGCCCCATTTTCTCACTGAAGTTGTTAGGCTTGAAATCTTTGTCAGGAAACTTCTTTCTGCTTGGTGGAGTTCTGGATGATTTGCAGACTCTTGCTAGGTGACCTCTTTTTTCAACGGAGACAGATGGTATCAAAAACTTGCATTCAGTGGGGTGGCCCCCACAACCTCTGCAATAAAAGTCTTGCCTCTTTCTTCCAAGGTCTTTCCTTTTCTTCTCCATTCTGAGTCTATAAATTCCTTCCTCCACCTCACTACAGTCTGAATCAGAATCTATTTGCTCGCAATGGGTTGTTGTGGATTTTTCCACATCAGGATGGCTTGGCCTTGTTAATTTTCTTCATGGCTGCTGCTGAGGACTTGGTAGCTTCTGCTGAAGAAGCTTCTTCTATGGCCTCCTTAAGCGTGATCTTAGGTTTCATTAATAATTTGCTCTGCAAAACCTTGTCTTTTAGGCCTAGAACAAATCGATTGCGCATGGCCTCTTCTAAGTTGATAAATTCACATGCACCCCTAATGTCCCTTAAACTTGCCACAAAGTCATTAACATTTCGCTTTCCCCTTGATCCGAGGGTAGAATTCGTGTCTCTTAATGAGGCACGATACTTGCGTAATGGGCTCTTAATAACTTTTCTAAATCGGGCCAGTCCATTACCTTCACATCTGCAGCTCCCGCCAATGCCTTCGCCATCTTGAAAACGGCCGGACCGCAGTGGGTGAGAAAGACCGCCCTCTTCCGCTTGTCGAAATGTAGATCGTTTCCCTCCAAATACATTTGGAAACGATCTGCATATGAGTCCCAGTCTTCTGCCATTGGATCAAATGGGGCTGGGGGGGTGTTCAGCACAGCCATCTCTCTCGGCTTCTTCTCTGCACCGTCTTCTCTTCGGGAAGGATCCCACCTTCGTCGCCAGTGTTAGATTTGCATGAAGAGTCAGATGCAGAGTGCTTCAGTGAAGAGTTTATTAGTGACTACAGCTCATAACAGACCCAATTTGGCTGGTCTGTGGCTGCTACTTATAGCCAGCAGCCGCAGTTGCCAGCCAATCAGAGTGCAGGGTTTTCCCGCACTTTTTAAACCAATCATTTCTGACATTTTACAAGAACAGTTCAAACTTAACCAATGACATTCAAACCTGCATACATAACAGAATATTTTCCAAAATGTGCCAGAACTGATGTTAGCATGTTGGGAAAAATAGACATGGAAAAAGAACAGCAGTGAAAGAAATAAAAATAAAAACAGAACAGCTACAAGAATTGAAAATACGATTTCTGCATGAAGAACAATTAGAAGATAACTCAATAGAATCTCACAGAATGAATGGAATGTGAACTTAAATAAGATATGGAAGCTATTTGGAACAGAATGAAAAGAATAATACTACAGAGTATCACAGGAAGTGTGTGAAATTATATTGCAAGTAGTCCTTGCTTAACAACCACAATTGGTATCCACAACTCAATCACTAAATGCCGCTAAATGCCACACTCGCTAAGCAGAGACTCACCTAATCATAACAGATTCATGGCATTTCCCATTCAGTCATTAAGCAAATCGTTGTGGTCATTAGGCAAAACGTTAGGTGACCACGGCTTGCAATTTCATTTTTGCATTTTCCATTAGCTCCAGTTCTGGTAGCCATTTGGGAAGAATGAAAATGGTGATCATGGGATTGCAGAACACTGACAGTCATAAAATACTAGGATTGATTGCAAAGCTGATTTTTTGAAACATAGTGCTTTTTAAAAAAAACTGCAGTGCTTCCCACCTCCCTGTCTTTCTCCCATCCCACCCTGATCAGTCTTGGGCCTCCTTCCCACCCCACTGGGTCCCCATCATAGGTTCACCCATGAGTTCTGGACACGAATTCAGAGGAGGAGGGTGAGTTTGAGTTGGCAGAGGAAAGTGCAGAGCTGAGTGTTGGTCAGAAACGGGGCTTAGTGCTGGCTTGACAGAGAAACTTCAGCTGGGTGAATCAGATAAGTGACAGGCTGAAACTGAACAAGTGAACACAGCTGCTGCAAGTTGGCCAGAAGGTTTAAGGTGAGGACCGGGGGCAGCTGCCGTCCATTAGCAATGAGGATGAGATGGAGTCCACACCTCCTCCTGATCCAAGGACACGTAGAGCAGAGAGGAGACAGCTAAACTATTCGTGAGGAGGAAACCTCACCTCTCATGAAGGGCTGCACCAGCATTGCCTGTTTAATCTTGCCCTGAGAACTTGAGCATTCCTGGAGCAATATGCCCAGTTCTGTGCCTTATGTGTTCATGCCATATATCCTGGCCTGTTTCACTCCTGACCTGTTTTCCTGGACTTTGTGTGTACCTATTGGACTTTTTTTTTTTTTCCAGAATTACATTTATATGCCGCCCTCTCCGAAGACTCAGGCGGCTTACAATTCCCAGACACAACCCAATGGCTCAGCAATAGCCTTCATTCCATTGTATGGCACTTATTACTAAGCGGCATTTTTAAGGTCAGCTAATTGCCCCCAACAATCTTGGGTCCTCAATTTACCTACCCCGAGAGGATGGAAGGCTGAGTCAACCTTGAGCCTGGTGGGATTCAGAGCCTACAGTAATTGTGAACAGCTGGATCTTAAGAGCAGGCATTTAACGGCCTGAGCCACCAAAGCTCTTTCTTGATTGTCCAGTGACTCTTGCCATGCTGAACTCAGAATCCAGACCTGTGCAACATGTTATGTATGTAGGTTTGAATGTCATTGGTTTAGTTTGAATTGTTCTTGTAAAATGTCAAATAGGATTGGTTTAAAAAGTGCAGAAAAACCCTGCACTCTGATTGGCTGCCAACTACAGCTGCTGGCTAGTAGCAGCCGTAGCCCAGCAGTTGGGTCCATTCGAGCTGTAGTCACTAAATAAACTCTTCACTGAAGCTCTTCGCGTCTGACTCTTCATGCAAACTTAACACTGGCGGCGAAGGTGGGATTCCCCTGAAGAGAGCGGAAGACAAGCAGAAGCGAGATGGCTGCGCTGAACACCCCCAGCCCGTTGATCGGCGGCGAAGACTGGGAATTATATGCGGATCACTTCCAAATGTATTTGGAAGGAAATGACCGCCGACATCTCGAGAAGCAGAAGAGGCGGTCTTCCTTACGCACTGCGATCCGGCAGTCTTCAAGATGGCGAAGGCATTGGCGGGAGCTGCAGGCGTAAGGTAATGGAATGGCCTGATTTAGAAAAGCTTTAAGAGCCCATTCGCCCACAAGTAGTGCCTCATTAAGAGACACGATTTTACCGTCGGGATCAAGGGAAAGCGTTAAACCGTTGGATCAGCAAGAGACATTGGGGTGCATGCGAGTTTAACAACTTGGAGGAGGCCATCTTGCGATCGATTTGTTCTAGGCCTCAAAGACAAGGTGCTTCAGAGCAAATTATTATTAAAACCTAAGATCACGCTTAAGGAGGCCATAGAAGAGGCCTCCTCAGCAGAAACCCCAGTCCTCAGCGGCAGCCATGAAGAAAATTAACAAGGCCTCAAGCCATCCTGATGTGGAAAAGTCCACAACAACTCATTGCTGAGCAAATAGATTCTGAATCAGACTGTAGTGAGGTGGAGGAAGGAATTTATAGACTCAGAATGGAAAAAAAAAGAAAGACCTGGGAAGAAAAAGGCAAGACTTTTATTGCAGAGGTTGTGGGGAGGCACCCGCACTGAATGCAAGTTTCTTGATACCATCTGCCTTCGTTGTGAAAAAAGAGGTCATCTAGCAAGAGTCTGCAAATCATCCAGAACTCCCACACACAGAAGAAAGTTTCCTGACAAAGATTTCAAGCCCAACAACTTCAGTGAGAAAATGGGGCGCAACTCAGAAACAAATGGGAAGAATGAAACTCATCAAACAGTCACCATTGGTCATTCTTCACCCTTAAGAAGCAGAAAAGTACATGTGAAGGTACTCATTGAAGGAAGGCCTTGCCAAATGGAAGTGGACTCAGGCTCCTATTTATCTATGGTGTCATGGGACACTATTCACGACTACTTCCCAACATTCAGAAGAAACATTTCCAGAAGCAAGCACTGACTCTTAAAGACTACCAAGGGAACAAGATTCCAGTAGTTGGAACAAGAGAATTCAACATGAAGTTTAAAGGCCACACCAAGCGTTTGCCTGACCATCGTGGACAAAGATGCCCAAGCTTGCTGGGACTTGAGTGGTTCAATCCACTAGGCATCGAGGTGACTGGCATCAATCACGTGAGCAACTCTGAATGGGAGGAGGCCTTGAAGTCTGAGTTTCCAGAGGTCTTCAGCAAGGATTGGGCAAGTATATGGGGACCCCTATCACTTTCAACCTAGATCCCAAGGTGCCCCCAATTCGTTTAAAGCCCAGAAGGGTCCCATTTGCTTTAAAGGAAAAAATTGATGCACAATTAGACAAATTAATAGCTCAAGGGTTTTAGAGCCCACTGACCACTCCAGATGGGAGACACCCATAGTCACACCAGTCAAGACTGATGGGTCAGTAAGAATCTGTGGGAGACTATAAGGGGACACTGAACCATGCGCTGCAGCAGAGCATACCCAGTTCCAGTGGTGCATCATCTGTTACATTCACTTGGCAGGGGTACAGTCTTTGCCAAATTGGATCTGGCCCAGGCATATCAACAACTAACAGTTGATGATGCCACTGCAGAGGCCCAAACCATTGTGACTCATAGAGGTGCCTTCAAATGTAAAGGTTACAATTTGGAGGCGTGGCACCAGGCATCTTTCAAAGCCTTATGGAAAGAATGCTCCAAGGACTGCCAGGGGTAGTGCCTTGCTGATGATGTGTTAATCTCTGCTGAAAATGACACTCAGTTACAAGAAAGACTCAGAGAAGTCCTTACCAGATTCAGGAAAGCGGGGTTAAAAGTCAAGGAAGAAAAATGCACTCTTAAAACTGACAAGGTTGAGTTCCTGGGCTACATGATTGACAAGCATGGCATCCACCCTACAGATGCCAAGGTTCAAGCAATCAAAGAAGCCCCTAGACCTAAATGCAAAACAGATTTGCAAGCCTTCCTTGGACTCATTAACTTTATCATGTTCCTACCTCAGAAGGCAACCATTGCTGAACCATTGCACAGATTGCTTGACAAAAGTTGTTTGGGTCTGGGGCAGGAAGAACAATCAGCATTTAACAGTATTAAAAGACTAATCACGTCTGATGCTGTACTGATACAGTTCTCTGAGAATTTGCCTGTTGTACTGACTTGTGATGCATCCCCTTTGGAGTGAGGGGGGGTTGAGCCACAGGCTTCCCAGTGGGAGAAGCCCCTATTGCATTTTACTCTCGCACTTTGACCAAAGCAGAGAGGAATTACAGCCAATTGGACAAGGAGGCATTGGCAATTGTTGCAGCTGTTAAGAAATTTCATGAATATCTGTATGGGAGAACATTTACCATTGTTACAGATCACAAACCTTTGTTAGGCATTGTGGCAGGAGACAAACCTACACCTACTATCCTGTCACCAAGAATGCTGAGGTGGACTGAATTTCTTGCTGCTTATTCATACAAACTTATCCACAAGCCTGGCAAGGACATTGGACATGCTGATGCACTGAGTCGTTGCCCACTTCCTTGCCACAAGGAGGACTTTGAACCTGAAACACACACCTTTTTCCTAGAAACTGTTGCCAAGCTTCCAGTGCATGCTGCTGAAATTGCCAGAGAGACTGCCAAAGACACTTTATTGGCTCCTGTTATAGGCTGGATTAAGAAAGGTTGGCCTCTTCAAGATCTACCTCACCTGGCTCAACCTTTTAAGTCCAGGCAAACTGAATTATCTGTATTAAGAGGATGTATTTTGTGGGGTAACAGGGTGGTTATTCCTGCAAAACTGCAAAGAGGTTTGGAAATGTTACATGAGGGTCATCCTGGTATTGTCAGAATGAAGGGATTGGCCAGGAGTTATGTATGGTGGCCAGGTATTGACAAAATGGTTGAAAACTGGGTTGCATCTTGTCCCAACTGTCAGGTAGTCAGGCCTGCCCACCTCTCCCCACACAGGAATGGGAATGTCCTAGGGGCCCATGGTCCAGGATTCACATTGATTTTGCTGGCCCTACCAGAGGGCACACCTTTCTTATTATAGTAGATGCATATTCCAAATGGCTAGAGGTAATTCCCATGGCATCCACCACAACTGATGCTGTCATCAAACAGCTCAAAACTTTTGTAACCCATGGGTTACCTGATGTTCTTGTCTCTGACAATGGCCCTCAATTTACATCCAACCTTTTGAATCCTATTTAGCACAACAGGGTATCAGACATGCCCTTACTGCCCCTAGGCACCCTTCATAATGGCGGGCTGAGCATGGTACATTTTACCAGGAGAAGCTTCAGCAACTGGGTCCTGGGGACATCACTGAGAAAGTTGAAAAACTTCTTAGTGTTCAGCATCACTCTAACCCATCAATAACTTATCCCCAGCAGAGTTGTTGATGGGTAGGAAACTTAGGTCTTCCCTTGACCACTTTCATCCCATTTACGCACCCACGCACCACTAGATTCCACTTCCAAAGTTCGCACATTCAGTGTGGGTAATTCTGTTTATGCTAAGAACCTTATGGGAACCTTTGTGGATTCCTGCTGAGATAACTCAAATCACAGGCCCTCGTTCTTACAGGGTGCAAACAGAGGATGGACTCCTCTGGAGCAGGCACATTGATCAACTTAGATCCAGGTTCTCTCAGGAACATCGCACTTGTTCCTCTCTAGTTGCCTCACCTGATGTCAATTCTAGGGGGGAGGGGGAGGAACAGGAGGAAAATCAGCAAGCAAGAATCCACCCCATGTGTAACGAGCCATTACGACAGGAACCATTCCAAAACCAATGTCAAAATCCATCCTTAGAACCAACCATTCACAATGCCAAAATCCATCCTTAGAAGTGGAAGATTGTACATCACTACCTGACTTGGGTGCTGACATTGGGCTGGAGATGGGTTGGGAGGAGAGACCAGATTCTAACAATCAAACAGGGTCTTCTTTCACAGGAAGTCCCAGTGGGGAAATGTCAGCAGACACATTTCCTCTCCCACTGAGTGAGAATGTTAAAACTTCTGAACCACGAAGGTCTCAAGCATTACATAAGAGCCCCACCTATTTAAAAGAATACATTAGATAGGTTGGGGCTTGGTATGGACTTTTTAAGGTTGGTATGGTTTTTTAAGGTTTTATAGTGTTTATATTTGGACTTATAATCTAATTTAATTGTTTTTTAAGTATTTATTGTTTCATGTTTTAGTTGTAAGCCCCAGTCTTGGAGATGGGGCGGCATATAAGTTCAAATAAAATAAATAAATAAAATAAACCTAGTGGGGAGGGGTGTTATGTATGTAGGTTTGAATGTCATTGGTTTAGTTTGAATTGTTCTTGTAAAATGTCAAATAGGATTAGTTTAAAAAGTGCGGGAAAACCCTGCACTCTGATTGGCTGGCCACTACGGCTGCTGGCTATAAGTAGCAGCCGTAGCCCAGCCAAGTCGGGTCCATTCGAGCTGAAGTCACTAAATAAACTCTTCACTGAAGCTCTTCGCATCTGACTCTTCATGCAAACTTAACATAACAGGGGTGCTTTCTGAGGACCTATAGACTCTTGTATGGGTGGGTGGGTGGGTGGGGAGTGGGGCAGCAAAGTCCCATGCCCTTGAGCTCCTTTCTCCCTATCATATCTCTCTGCACTTACCTTTTCCAAAAATTGCCTTCGGAAAGGAGAACTCGCTGATCTGCCATGCAGTCTTTCTACAGTATGTGGAGGGAATGTGGTGCTGTCCTGGAAATGGACATCATTTTGGAAGCAGCCACAATTCTCAGATTGCAAGTATAGTGGCTGCTCCCAAAATAGTGCCCACACACAGTCTCCATATAGGAAGGCTGCATGGCGGATCAGCCTGTTCTCTTTTTCAAAGTCAATCTCAGAGATGAAAATGAAACTTTTAAAAATGTGTTTTATTTTATTGCTGTCAAACCCTGAAAGTATTTTCTCAATTTCTTTTTCAAATGCACATTGAGAATGGTTTGGCTATATTTCCTGAGAGATTTCCAGGTTCTTCTGGATTCCCGGCAGCACATACACATTATTCTCAGAAACAGATGTATAAATTGAGTGCACATTATTAGTTTGAACATGGTAGCAATTTGGACAAGTGACTAAAGTAATTGAAGCAAGAAGACAGCATTCAATATTAATCATTTGAGAGATGGTTTTAAGGGACTGGTGCTTTGCACACTTGCTTATCTGTCCTTTTTTGTATTTGTATGTAGTCTGAGATCTTTCATTCTATATTGTTCTCCAGATTTGCTGGTGTAGTTTGATCAGAATCTTTAGTTATTCTTCTTTAGTTATTCTTCCTATTATATTTCCATAAATATTCCATAAATTCCTGTGGCCTTCCAAACTGATAATAGTTGGGTACTGGTAAAACTCATGTACTTCCAGTATCAGAGGCTCTTGGAAGGTAGGAATAGCTTCTAAGGTATCTTGCATGTTGACATTGTACAGTAAGTACTTTTTGAAGATCAAGGGAAAGTTCTGCATTGGCACCCTAATTTGTCTTCAGTATCTTGCATTTGACTGGCTATTTCATTATAAAAATCTTTTTTCATTTTTTTTAAACCACAAGAATATATAACAGCAGATGCATTCTTGAGCTTTTGATGTTTCTGGCTTATTTCTACAAAAATCTGTGGGAGTTTTGCCTTTCACTTCCACAAGACAGGCTGAAATCCAAATTAAGCTTTTTGAACTTGCAAAATCATCAAACGTAGTTATTTCCCATATTCTGCTGTACTTTTTTTTTCTTATAAGCATTATAAATAGAAACTTCATTAATGGGCTGGGAATTAACCACACTCCTGCCATCTTTCAATAATAACAAAAAATGTAAAGAGGAAGCCCTTCATTTTACTAATGAGCCAAACTACATACAGCTCCTTCACAGAAGAAAGGCATGACATCTCCTGATATGCCCCTTAAAAGAAAGTAAAGATGACTGAAAAACTTTTTTGATTGATATACAAAATAGTGATTCTGACAAAAGAATATATGAATTAATATTTCTACTCCTCAACAGTATTATAATATGTTAATATAAGTTTTCAAAATGTTGAAGCAGTAATACCTCTTGTGGAAGACCTTCAACCGTATTTGTGACTGGACCAATGTCAAAACTGTAGAAGCTTTTGAACACTAATAATGGATTGGCTGTGGAATAAGTTTGGAGAGCAATTGGGCACTCCATAGAAATGAGGCAGAAATCTTTGGCAGGAAGAGGTTTATCCTATTCTCAAATTTTAGACCTATTTTCCTCTTGCCTATGAAGTTCCAGGTCCAATCCAGATCATTCCCTTGATCCACAAAGAATACTTTGCCTGTGGGACTGCCTAAAACCTACTGAACATCTGGAATGTTAACTTGGCAAGAAACAAGCAAGATCAATATTGGTTTTTTAATCACTGGTGTGCTGATATTTTTTTATAACCCAGTTGTGCTAGGCATACGAACGGGTATCTACCATGATTATTAATATACATTTTGGTGCCACACTTCATTATAATATGCAACATAATACTACAGTGTTGTAACCATAGGACAGATAGATGGCATTTGTCACATTTGTTATTCTGTTATAGATGCTTAGAACCAGTGTAGTATAGTGATTAAGGTCAGACCAATTGTATTGGACCAGAACTGATCTAACCAGTTGATTGTTTACTAAGGGATGTGGAAGCCCACTCATTTCCTCTCAGTTCAGACCACCCCTTATTTCGAGAAAATAGATGGAACAGTGCCATGTATGCTCCTTTTAGTACCTGAGAAACACAGAATATGAATATAATGAAGGAAGGAAGGAAGGAATGAGTAAGCAAGCATTAGTATTTCGGTTTATAATATGAGCACAAGAGAAAGGTCATGTAACATCTCAGTTCCTGGAATCCTTTCTGCCCCAGGTTAGTATTTGCAAGTGACACATCATTTGTAACAGATATTTCCCTTTAGGTTGAAGTTGAATCCTTATATTAATACTTCAAAAAACAAATTTGCTGCTGTTAAACATATGGTCGTAAATCAAAGATTATCAGCATTGAATTTGGTCATTACAGTGCAGTACATTGTTTTGTGGAACAAATAATATAGCCATAAACATTTGTAAATCAGAGCATATATTTTAACCAGTTTAATAATAAATGCTTGCTAAAATGGAGTATGGCTAGGAGCCATTTCATCCCATCTTGCCAAAGGACTTATGTTGACGGAGGAGAGAGGCAATTTTCTTTGATGCACCTTACTTTTCCAGCTTCCTCTCTTCCTCCTCCTCCTAAACAAAAAAAAAACCTAAATAATTTTCCGAAAATTGTAACAGGAATCATAGGCAATTGAATCTGCTCACTGTTTTATGTGAGTGACATCTTTTCCTAGATAACCCACCCATTTTGTGGGAATGTTATTTGGAATCAGAGTCCATGCATTTATATCTATTATTGTTCCTGAAATTTAAAAGCAAAACTCTTTCAACAAAACTAAAGGTTAAATAGATTTTTTTTTTGGTCACTCGGTTACCTGTTATCTGAACTGGAACTTGCAGCCCACCTACAAGCTATCTTATCCATGGTTCTGTATTTGAATGCACTGAGGTCAAAGTTATACAATATATTATGATTATCTCTTTTTAAATAATAATTTTAATTTCAGTCTTCCATACACTTATTATCCATTCCTAAGTGTCTTGTTCAGTTTGTACTGGCTGATGTATTAATTTCTAGTATGTCTACATTCTAGCCATTTTCTACTTTGTACCAAGTTGTCACATTGAAAATTATGTTTGTCAACAAATTCCAAAGGAGGGGAGTGAACTTGATCAGTGCTGTCTTGCATTTTTCTCCCCCCCAATTAACCCACCCAGTGTTAAAACTAAAAAGAGACCTCTGTGAATTACTGAAGCAATATACTTCTCTAGGGTCAAAGCACAATAATAGCACACAAGAATGAATTGTTCATGCAGATGGCTTTAACTATGTCAAGGATGCATAATTTTTTGGCTATAAATATGTTTGGAACATATCAAGATATAAAAAATGTTGAACTATTTGTGCATGGGGGATGACAATCCTTCCTTCATGTAGCTCTGGAAGGACAAATTATATAAATCTGATTTGCAGTTTGCAACACTGACATGTATTCTTTTCAATATTTGAATTTTCATTTGATGGTTAATAGGATTTATGGTTGCATGCTCTCTTTTAAAAGAGAAACAAGGAAGAAGTTAATTCTGATGAAACAATGGGTATAGCACTGAGGTATTGTTCATGTTCTCCAGGTGGTAGATTTTTGGGCAAAACATTGTCTAGGAAAGTTAAAATTTACTTTCATCATGGCTATTCTTTCCATCACAGAATGTGTAACCTGTGCCTCTTCTAAGCCTTGAAGTCTATCCATGGAGACCTGCAAAAAAATTGCCCCTGAAATTTTTAAGGAGAAAGGCAGGCAAAATAAAATGGGAAGCCATCATATTATTGCACTTTATTAAATTGCATTTTATTTAAATTATATTAAACCAGACTTCATTTTTGTCCTGGCACTGTCCAGCAATTTCTTGATGTAGTTCTTGGCATCCCATTCAAAGCCAAGCACAGTTCTCATTCCCAAAGCAGTTACACTCTGCTGCTTTGTACCAAGCATAGAGCACAGACTTCTTTGAGATCAGCAGAACATATTCTCCTTTCAGCAAGACTCTTTCATGTGTATTTAACACTACAAACGATATAAACTATCAACAAGATTTGATGGCAGAGTAGAATAGTTTTCAGAATGGATCTGATTTTATCTCTATGTATCTGTAGTCTGGAAACTGGGATGATAATCTGTGCAATCATTCCTCCCCCACAAAGTTTCATCTGAGTACCTCCCACAAATACTAATATATTTCCATGACCAATTTAATTTTGCCTGAAACAAAAGCACATATTGAGGCAGATGAGATCATAAGAATCTGTAACTGTGATATTAAAATATCCATGAAGAAGAGTGTTCAATCTTTCCACACAGATTTGTATGCACCTATTGAGATATTTTTTTTATTTGGATCATTTATTAGATTTTATTTTTGAGAGAAGGATAGATAGATCTATGGCATATGCTATGATTTACAAGTTGAAGACTACCTGTAAACTCTGCATCCAAATGGATTTATATCAGTATTAGCTTCCCTATTATTGGAACATATGTCTAAGGATAGTGTCCATCCTTAGTCTGAAACATTTATATCTCTGTCTGTGTGTACATTTGTTATATTGGTATAATTTGGCTAAGTTTATATTTATTTAGTAGAGAGAGAGATTTCAAGAAAAATTTAATCTTCCCCTGAAATCAGTAGGCTTATTCGCTCTTCCTTAGTCAACTCATGCCCTTACAGATTGATAACATGTTGAAGAGCAACTCATATGTCTCCATTTAGGTTCTCACATGTTTTTTATCCCCATCTCCTGTGTAGTTAAAACTATAAATGTACATTTCAGTGGCTAAGCCATGGAATTGTTATGGGAAAACATGGCAATTATGTTCTCAGTTTACTTGGTCACAAGGGAATGGAACTTTTAAGGGACTTGATTGAAATGACATAAAAGTCAGGAAATGACCTCTGCAATGGGATTTCAGAGGCAGTAGATTAGAAACAATATCTTCTTACAACTTCAGCAACTTTGGAACATACCAACTAGAGCAAAGAGGAGGGGGTTACCCAGGGCAGCAAACAGTATACGAAACAGTATTTTGAGATTAGCAAAATACTGTTCCGTATATGTGTAGAAAAGTGAGCTGCAGCTGATTTTTCAGGTTCTTCTGGCACTGAATGGGGAAGTCTTCATCTCAGTAGACAAATTCTGAAGGATAAATTGAAATCCTTTGGGTGTTTTGTTTAATCAGAGAATCCTGTGTCTGTCAGATAGCGTGCACAAGCCAAGCTCTCTGTGACTGGAGAGTGGTGCGGAAGAGACGTTGCCTCCATCCTGAATAGGGCCTTTGTCCAGCCGCAGCAGTTACATTCTGCAGGACCTGTAATACAACAGTAGCTGTATGAGGACGGAATGGGAATGAGATGCCCGCTGACTCCCCATCTTGTTTCTTTCGATCAGAAAGGAAGAGAAAATGTTAGTGGCTCTAGAAAATAACTTTGAATTCATAGCATTTCACTCAAGTCACAAACATGGTGAGAGGAAAAAAGGGGATTTCTTGTACTGAGGAGCAACAAGCCTCTATTTGGTTTTTGCTGCACTAAGAGAAGGGTTTGTTAATTTAGAGAAATTGGAGGAAAAGTAAATGCTAAGATAACACAATAAAACGAAGAACTTTCCTGAATGATAAGGCACATTTTTGAGTGCCAGGCATTGATTTCTTCTAACTTTCCATGTCAAAATTTCCAATTACAACCAAGAATGGTAGTTTGTTTTAATACTTTTTAACCTATGTTCAAATCACAAAAGGCGTGCATATATGTACATGGCTGGATATAGGCTAAATTTAAGAATATACTGTGTGAGGTTTTTACACTGAACAAAATAAACACATTACACAAGCAACACAGATGAACATATTCATAGCTTATTATATTTTACTATCGCTATCATTTAAGTTTGCTCATATATTGGCATTGGGTTTTAGAATGTTAAAATTCAACATATCATTGTAACAGTACATGTGTTGCTAGAATTGAAGTAACAAAAATCCTAAAATCTCTCCTCAGGAAAAACTATGACAGAAACCAAATATTGCTTTCCCACAACACATTTATTTTCTAAATAGATCCCATGAGTTACAAGAAATGAAACACTAGAGGTCTCTATACAAGTAACAGCAATTTCATAGAACACAAGGAAAACCGGCATTTGCAGTATTTCTGTGAAATCTAATGTACTGTAAAAAAATTACATTACTGTAAAAAATTACATTACTAATGTAATGTATTGAAGGAAAACAGAAGTTTCAGCAAAAATAAAACAAAATTCAGGTGCAGGTTTGACAGATACTATATTAAAATATCAGAGTGTCAAATAACAATTTCTGCAACACTGTAAACGACATTTTATCTACTCTGTTACAGAATGATTTAAGATTTAAGACTGTATTTACACTCCAAATACAAAGTCTTGTTTAGCTGCTACTATTGCCACTATTTTCCTCCCAAAAATCGTAAGAACTGTATTTCTATTAGATGACAGCAAATCTTAAAAATGAATTATAAACTTTTATAATTTACTATAACTATAATTTTAAATCAGATAATATTTGTAGAGAGGATATAGTCTGATAAAAAGAAACTTTTCTTCTTTTTTATTAATAGATGATTGGATGAAGTCTTATTTACAATAATAAATTCTGGAAATTGGAGTTGGAGAAATAGAAGACTTTTATTATTTTGTTCTGTTTCAGTTTATTGTTAAGTCCACTTCCCTCATTTGTTTCCTTTATACATTTACTAAATTATTCATTTATTTGAATGTCTGTGCCATGTATTTCTCTTTCTCTTTCCCCTCCCCCTCAAATTGTGGCATTTCAGTAGCCAAAGAACTAATTTTGGCAGTTGTTCTTGGCATGCATTTGATTTTTTTTTAAAAGATCATAGATGTCCTGGAACTTATACTCATTGGTTAACCCATGTTGGAAAGAAATACAGGAAAACCACATAAACCATAATGCAAGCTTTATTTTGGTTCTAGCCAAATAAAAATTGATTTGACTAAATGAAAATGGTGACAATTTGGTTAATTTTTTAAACTGTAAAGTAGCAATATATTGCTACAGGAGTTATCAGAAAGCATTTGTATTCTCAATTTTCATATGTTATTCATTCAGTTTATATATCTTCCCATCTCAGCTATGTGACTGGGTGATTTACAAAGTTAAAAATGCAAAACCAATTCCAAAATAACATTTGCAACCCACCCCCAACTACTCACCTCCAAGTACAAAAGCATTAAAACCATGACAGATATTAAAAACCATACAGATATAAGCAGGAGAGAGTAGTCAATTTACTAACAAATAAGCCACCACTTCCAGAACTCCAAGCAAGGTGCAGAAGTCATGTCTCTGGCCCTTCTGGAAGGCCAGCAAGGTTGGACTGATGGGCGGGCAGGCATTGAGAAAGAAAAGACTATCCTCTTGAGTCCCATCAGATGACATGGATGGGTAGATGTGATTGGGAAGAGATGGTCCCTCAAGTAACCTGACCTACCCCCAAGCCATTTAAATTATACTAAATTTAAAAGAGCCTTGGTGGTCCAGGCTGTTAAACGCCTAGCACTTAGTTCCAGCTGCCTGCAATTAATGCAGGCTCGAATCCCACCAGGCTCAAGGTTGACTCAGCCTTCCATCCTCTCGGGGTAGGTAAATTGAGGACCCAAGTTTGTTGGGGGCAAAAAGCTGACTTTGTAAAAGTGCTGCTTGGAGGGGCCAAAAAAGCCCTAGTAATAAGCAGGCATATACAATGGAATGAAGGCTATTGCTGAGCGCATTGGGTTGTGCTCCAAAAAAAATTGTAAGCTGCCCTGAGTCTCTGGAGAAGGGCGGGATATAAATATGAATTAAAAAAATTATATCCAACTCTTATTTAGCATATATTCTTTGGAGATTTAGAGTAAATACAGGTAATCCTTGATTTACAACAGTTCATTTATTAACCATTATAAAGTTATAATGGCACCGAAAAAAGTGACTTATGATTGAATTTCACACTTACATCCATTGGGACATTCCTATGATCAGAATTCAGATGTTTGTCAACTGACTCATATTTATGACGGTCAGACTGTTCCAGGGTCTTTTGCAGAGGTGGTATTCAGTAGGTTCTGACCAGTTCTGGAGAACCAGTAGCAGAAATTTTGAGTAGTTCAGAAAACCAGCAAATACCATCTCTAACTGGCCCCACCCCCATCTATTCTCTGCCTCCAGAGTTCCAGATGATTGGCTGGGTCTTCTTTTGTTGCCCTGCACAGGAGAACAGAGCTGGAAAGCAGGTTAGTGGGGTGGGGAGGGAATGAAGATTTTACAGTATCCTTCCCCTACCATGCCCACCAAGCCATGCCCACAGAACCGGTAGTAAAATTTTTTGAATCCCATCACTGGCCTTTTGCAACTTTCTGACAAGCAAAGTCAATGGGGAAGCCAAATTCACTTAAGAACTGTGTCATTAACCTAACAACAGCAGTATTCACTTAACAATCATGGCAAGAAAGGTCATAAAATGGGGCAAAATTAACTTAATTGTCTGAATTATCAACAGAAATTTTGGGCTCAATTTTGGTTGTAAGTCAAGGACTACCTCTATCTAAAAAGGCACATATGTCCCAGTGGACCAGACACTAATATGGAGCAGTTACATAAAGTCCTTGGTTAACTATGGCATCTGGGACCAGAATGCTAAGCAATGCAGTCAAGAAGGATGATATGACATTATCATGTTGCTTAATGACAGAAATTCTGGATCTTCTGGTCGCTAATAATAACATAAGTACAAGGATCAGTCATAACTGCCACTCACTGAGCACTATTATAAGTTGATCTCTGAGTGAATTAAAATTAAATTAAATGAGGATCACCTGTAGATATTTCCTACAACATATGTTCAATGTCAGACTAAAGCCCTGCCTAAACCTCCTGGTGGAGGCCCTTGCCATCGGCCCGCAGGGTTGTCGTGAGAGGGCAACCTGGACTTGGACCTTGGACTACCCAGCTGATGAGTATTAGGACTGGACCAAGTCTTTTAATATCTGGACACTTTTCTTTTTCCATCTACCGACCATTCTCCCCTATATGTTTACCTCTATATATTATTTGGACTTATTTGGCAACAGACTTTCAGGCATTAAGGGAGTCCCCTCTCTCCTGGGTTTGGACTTTCTCTGCCCTATATCAAGGACGGATTGTGGAATCCTGAGAGATGGCATGGCGGGGGTAGGGGTCGGGGTCCTGGGAGGGGCAAAAAGAGGGGTTCCAGGGCCTCATTGGTTAAATTTTTAGATTGTTTTTTAAGGGGGCTAGGGAGAGGGGTGGGTTGTTGTAATGAGGGAGTGCAGCCCGGTGCAGGATTGTGGTGGGGGGAGCAGGGGAGGGTCTGGGGGCCCTGGGGAGGGAGGCGGGAGCAGCGATCTCCAGGGTGGTTGGGTTCGGCAGGAGATGATGAGGCATGGGGCCATATCATGTAAGGGGAGCACGCCTCCGCTGTCTTTGAGTGGTGGTGCGCTCTAACCCCCTTGCCTCTTCCCAATTCCCTGGGGATTCAGGATCTGGGACCCCTGGGCTCCGACTGGTGTACTTCAATGCCAGGTCCATGGTTAATAAGGCATCTGTCCTCTGTGAGGTTGTCGAGGAGGAGGCTGAGGACCTGGCTTGTATCACCGAGACCTGGTTGGGGCCAGAGGGTGGAGTCCCTCTGGTTGATTTATGCCCCCCAGTTTTTCGGGTCACAAGCCCAGGGGAGGGGTGGGGGGTGGCTGTGTCGGAGACCCTGATTCCAAGGGAGGTCACTGTTCTGGAGATAGGCGGGTGTGAGGCCCTCCTCCTGAGGTGGGGGCCCGGGGGTTGGGTGGGCTTGCTGCTCACATACATTTCCCCCAGCTGTGTGGCAGCTGCCCTGCCTGGGCTCCTCGACGCCCTCTCGGAGGTGGTGGTGGAGTTCCCAGGCCTTATGGTCCTGGGTGATTTCAACTTGCCCTCTCTGGGGGAGGTGTTGGGTTTGGCCCAGGAATTCATGGCCTCCATGGTGACCATGGGCCTGACCCAGGTGATTCAAGGCCCGACTCATGAGGGGGGGTAATATGCTTGACCTGGTTTTTGTCTCGGAACAGTGGCGTAATGAACTGGGGGTGGTAATTTCACTGCCAAACCCATTCCATGGTCAGATCATTATCTCCTACAGCTGGTCTTCCAACAAGGTGCCCCACACTGCTGGGATGAGGAGCCACCTAGATGGTTCCGCCCCAGATGCCTGAGAGGTTCCAGGCGGAACTGGGTTTTTTTTCCTACATCCCTTATCCACAGCTCTGCCGAGGTCCTGGTGGCTGCCTGGCAACAGGCTGCCATGGGGGCTCTCGACAGAGTTGTCCCCATGCATCCCCTCACTCATCGCAGATCCCGGTTGGCTCTTTGGTATACCTAGGAGCTCCGGGAGATGAAGCGTTGTACGAGGGGTCTAGAGAGCAGGTGGAGAGGACCGTTCGGGTCCGACCGAGCCCAGTTAAGAGCCTATATTAGGACTTACCTGGTAGCTGTGGGAGTGGCGAGAAGGGCTTATCTCTCTGCTCTCATAGCATCCGCAGATAACCGCCCGGCCATCCTGTTTAGGGTCACTCGCTCCCTCCTACATCTGGGGGGGGGGGGTGAACCCGCTGTAGGGCAGGGCTGAGGAATTTGGTCAATATCTGTTGGACAAGATCGCTTGGATCTGGGAGGGGTTGAGTTCTAATTTGCAGTGGTCTGATTTTGAAGGTGCAAGTAGTCCGGCCAATGTGATCTGGGTTGAGTTTGATCCTGTTTCTGAGGATGAAGTGGACAGGATTATGCGACGGCTGAGTTCCACCACATGTTTGTTGGCCCCGTGCCCTTCCTGGTTGGTATATGCCTCCAGGGAGGTCACGTGCGGCTGGCTCCGGGCAGTGGTCAACACTTCATTAAGGGAGGGTTTTTTCCCCACCGCCTTGAAAGAGGCGCTGGTGAGACCC
This sequence comes from Naja naja, assembly GCA_009733165.1. Lineage (NCBI taxonomy): Eukaryota > Metazoa > Chordata > Lepidosauria > Squamata > Elapidae > Naja > Naja naja. Next base: position 307,440,305 of record CM019148.1, read on the forward strand.
CTCCTGAAGAAGCCTGCCCTGGACCCAGCCGTATTAAACAACTTTCGTCCGGTCTCCAACCTTTGTTTTTTGGTGAAGGTTGTTGAGAGTGTGGTGGCTCAGCAGCTTCTGCTTCTCCTGGAGGAAGTGGGCTATCTGGATCCATACCAATCGGGCTTCTGGCCCGGGTTTAACATGGAGACGACATTGGTTGCACTGGTGGATGATCTCTGGAGGGCGCGGGACAGGGGTTTTTCCTCTGTCCTGGTCCTGTTAGATCTCTCAGTGGCTTTCGATACCATCGACCGTGGTATCCTGTTGCGGCACCTCGGGGGGCTGGAAGTGAGGGGCACTGTTTTCCTCCTACCTCTCAGGGCGTTCGCACTCGGTGTTGGCAGGGGGGCAGAGGTTGACTCTGAGGGCTCTCACTTGTGGGGTCCCCCAGGGGTTGGTCCTCTCGCCCCTCTTGTTCAACATCTATATGAAGCTGTTGGGTGAGATCATCCGTGGTTTTGGGGTGAGGTATCATGAGTCCGCTGATGATACCCAGTTGTATATCTCCATCCCAAACCACATCAGTGATGCCCTCTCCGTGATATCCTGTTGTCTGGATACGGTACGGATCTGGATGGACCGGAACGTGCTTCGACTCAATCCGGCCAAGACGGAGTGGTTGTGCATACCGACATCTCGGTCCAGTCAAGAGATTCCACCTTTGGTCATGGGGGGAGAGGTGTTGCTCTCTGTGGACAGGGCACGGAACCTGGAGGTCCTCCTGGACTCGTGGCTCAGGTTGGAGGAACAGGTGGGAGCCATGGCCAGGGGGGCCTTTGCCCAGGTCCAGCTGGTTCGCCAGTTACGCCCATATCTGGACCAGGATGCCCTGCACACGGTCACTCGTGCACTTGTTACCTCCCGACTCGACTACTGCAATGCTCTCTATTTAGGACTGCCCTTGCATACCATCCGGAGGCTTCAGCTGGTGCAGAATGCAGCCGCGCAGGTTGTGATGGGAGTTTCCCGGTACTCCCATGTTATACCCCTCCTGTGCGACCTGCATTGGCTACCGGTTGCCCTCCGGGTGAGATTCAAGGTTCTGGTGTTAACATTCAAAGTCCTGAAAGGCATGGGTCCAGGATACTTATGGGAGCGTCTCCTGCTGGCATCGAGTGCCAACTGCCCTGTACAAGCACACAGGCAGGGGCTCCTCAGGGTGCCTTCTGTGAGCCAGTGCCGGCTGGCGGTGCCCCATGGAAGGGCCTATTCTGTGGCAGTTCCTGCCTTATGGAACCAGTTCCCCTGGGGCTCCGTTTGGCCCCTGACCTTCGCACCTTCCGTCACGATTTGAAAACCTGGCTATTTGAACAGGCCGGGCTGTGCTGACCTCTTGGGGGGGTGGCTTTAAATTTTTAAATTTTGTAATTGTATTAGGGTTTTAGATCAATTGTAATTGTTTAATAGTGTTTTAAGTAATTAACTTATTGTTTGCTTTTAGTTGTGAGCCGCCCCAAGTCCTTTTGGAGAGGGGGCGGCATACAAGTCCAATTAATAACAATAATAATAATAATAATAATAATAATAATAATAATAATAATATATCTTCATCTATTCAACTTATATTTAATATACCTCAGGAAGTCTTAAATTAAAGATCTGGCCTTCATACCTGCTGGGTCACAATTTTGAAATAGTTTTAACGCGGACTCCTGCACTTTATTTACTCAGAGTTCTTAATTATCACAATCTGTTCTCATTAAATAAGGAAGAATAAGGAAGAAACCCAAAATAAATTTCTCTAACGGTAAAGAATAAATTAAAAACAAAACAAAACTGGACAGGAATATTTGGTTTTCTTGAGCAAGAAATGAACACAAAAATGAGACAATAATGGGTGGATTTACAGTAACGTTACACAAGAACTGCCACTTTGAATTTGTATTGCGATGAAAACAGAAAATGGATTGATACATACAGACTTAATCACTCAAGTGACAAAACTGAGATATGTTAATCTCATGAACGCCCTCCCACTTTAAACTGCCATACAAGGTAAGCTTTGTGATTAAATTGTTTTAAAAGGGATTTAGACAGATTCATGGAAGCACAGTTCTATTAATTGCATTAGTAATTATGACTATATGCTCAGAGGAAATATGTCATCAAATTCAACTCACTGAAGAAAAGCTTAGGGAAATGGCTATTGCATAGATATATCCGTTTTCAGAGATTTTCAAAGACATCTGCTTAGTCCTTGTAGTTAGCAGGTTGTTGAACTAGGCTGACCCTTGTTCTTACAGTTTGTCCACCTCCACTCCCCACTCTTAACAACTGTATAATCCTCTGTAATGCTGGCATGTTTTTAAAAGTTCATAATATTACTTATTTCTTAATGCTTTTTGCATACATAACAGGATAAAGTTTGGACTTTACTTGTTTAATAGTATTACAGCCAGTCAAACAAACAACTTTAAAACTGACTAAATAGTAACTATCTTGATTAAAGTTTAGACTATTATTGATATTTGTGCTAGGGCAATCATGAGTTTGGATATGAGTTATCTAATAGGTATAAATGTTTTAAAAACTTAAATAATTCAATATGGTATACAGCTTTCAAAAATCTAAATAATTCATTGTGATATACATCCTTTAAAAAATTTGAATAATTTATTATTTACCAAATAAGAAGGTTAAAGTGTATAGGTTGATTGTGTTTGTTTGGATATTGGCCCATTGACATCAAGGTAGTTATCAGGAAAATGTATATAAAGTTCCAATGTTCAGAATAGCTCCAAAGGCCAAACTGATGGGTAGGAAGCACTTTATCTGAAATTAGGGGCCACAGGATGGAAATTATCTTGCTGCCTCAGGAAAACTATTTTTGTTGGCAAATGTGCGCAACATTTAAATGAAGGGAACATCTGTTTATCAAGGAAAGCAGCACTGTTTCTAATTACACTGTCATTTTCTTCAATGCTAAATTAGTGACTAGGATAGCCTTCTTTAGGCTGGGAATTCTAGGAATTGCAAACCCAACACATCTGGAAATCAGTTTGAATCAAATTTACAGATTCTAAGATTTCTCTCTTTTCCTGCTTGTTGTCAAGGAAAAGTTGAAGGAAAGAACCCCAATTTCTGTGTTATTTTGAAAATAGTTATTGAATCCAAATTTCAGCTGTTGGAAGAAAAAAAGGAGTTGTTTCAGTGATTTAAGGGTCTTAATAGCAACCATCTGAAGATGGTTTTGATCAAATATGAGAGTGCATCTTTTTGAACTTCAGCTAGGAAACGGGTGGGCAGAAAGCAGACATTAAAAGTATGGAGTTAAGAAGGTCTAAAATTCTTTGAAGAAGGTTTATTCTGAAGTCCTTTAAATGTTAATTCCTGTCATAAATCACGACTTGCCTGAGCTTTTCTGGGAGGATGTTACCACTTTAGATGTATCACATCCTTCACTTAAAATGATTTCACTGCATGACTGATGTAGCCTCAATGAATCATGGTATTTCCGGGTTGGGGAGAGGCAGGGGGAGACTAAAGCATACCCAACTTTAAGGATGCATTTGCATAATCTTTTAAAAATAAAAAATCTAATGAGAGAGCACCCTTGTTCACTTCCCATGAGTATAATTATAAATAAGGAATTCCACTCCCCCTCCTCCACCTCCAGTTTTTCATTCCCACACACAGATGGATGTGCAGTTTGTACATTTTTTTACTTGTTGCTATGAATCACCTATTGCTCTGAAATGAAGTATGGAGTTTACATCAGAAGGTTTTTTTCAGTTGGAAACTTGTACATTAAAAGACAGTATGTTTTATGTAGGATAAAATTATGCAAACCTCAGACTTTTAAGGCTATTCTTGGTAATGTTGCGTGCAATAATACTTACGTCTTTATTTTATCTGGTGTTCTTACATGCCTAGAGATTGTGGAAGAAGCCAGTTTAAGAACAGATATTGATATATGGAGGAGAATTATAAGTGTAGCCAGGACCTCTTGAACATAGCTGTAGTTGTCTCTAGCAGTGGAGGAACAAGCTACTTTTGAATTGGAATGTGGCCTGTCTAGCTTCAAATCAGTGTATGAAAAGGATATAGTAGATCTGATGAACGTTCAGAGGAGGAAAACTAATATGATCAGGGATTGGAGTAGCTTCTCCATGAGGAAAGTTTCTGACCTTTTGGACTTTTTATTCTAGAAAAAAGGAGAGTGAAACAGTCCTGACTAAGGTGTACACGATTATACATGGTGTAGAAAAGTGGACAAGGAGAAGCTATGTTTCCCTTCCCAAAACATTAGAACCAGAAGTCACCCAATGAAATGGAATCCTGAAAGAATCAGGACAGACGGAAGTAAATTTTTTTTATATAATAGGCATTCTACTTTGGAAATCATTACCAGCTTGGCTGGCTTCAGAAAAGAGTTGGACCAGTTCACAGAAATCATGGGGATCAATGGCTATTAGTCTTGATGGCAGTGGGATTCCTCTGAAGACCACCTGCTAGGAGATTAGGTAGCTTCCTTGTGCAGTTGACTGGCCATTGTGAGAACAGACTGCTGGACTAGATGGATGATGGATGTGATCTAGTAGGGCACTTCATTATGAATTTATGTTCTGTTTAAAGGATTTTTAGTTAATTGTGCAGTCTTAAAGATGTCTGGAGACATGGAACTTCCACAAGGACTTAACTTCTGCATTGGAAGATAATGGCAGAGCTACATTTCCTTGCAAAGAGCATCTTTACACCTGAGAACAGCCCCTACCCAGTTTCATTTGAATGCCATCACAGTCATCTTCTAGGATCAAGTAGTCCTCTGCTAAAGCCAATCTGCTTAATCTATTTATTAATCTAAAAGATAAATCAATATAATTTGCCTATAGGTGGGCCTTGAGTTATAACCGCAATGACTTAAAATTGGATTTCCAGTTGTGGTCATAAGTCAAGGCCTACCTCAAATATGAATACATTTGTTGTTAATATGTTCATTTTTCTCTATATGGCTCTCTAGGTTCTTAGACATACATTGCTTTGCTTTCCTTGTCTCATTTTGCCATATTAGATTTGCTTTGTAATCTTATGCATATCTACCCAGAACTAAACTTACTGTACGGTGAATTCATTAATGGTCTTGGATTTTAATTTAATTCCACCCCTTTTTAACACAACTGAGTTTCTTACAGGCAATGTGCTACAGATAGTGCCATAGACTTGAATTATCCATTGGTGTTCTTCTCATCTTATCTCAATGTATGGAGCTAATTTTAACATTTCAAAAGAAACCATCTGTTTTTCATTGGCTGCCTGGAGGCTCACTTTATGCAGCTGTACAAAATAATAAGGTTTGGACATGCACCAGTATAACTTTGCAGGTTTCTTCAACATCCATTTTTTTTAACCATCTTCAGCTGAGGATAAATTAACTATTCTCTTGAATGTTAATACTTCGAATTTATACTCAGATGACTCCCATTGTAGAGCATTGTCATGTCTTTTCATCCTTCAACAGTGAAGCTTATCTTGGTTGTCTTTGAATAGCACATGAGTGAGTAAGCCATCCCAGCTAAACTGTTTCTCTGTCGTAAATGCGACTCTTAATCTTTTTGTTATGAATGGTATTATTTGGGCCAGGATAAAAGTTGCTTTAACATCTACTGTGTTTGCAAACCAATATAAACTGGAACACTGCATGCTCTGTTATCAATTAAAGTATGACAAATACCTAGCCATTTTACATAAAGCTGACATAAAATCCTTCACTCATAATCCCAGTCTTTACAAATTTGCAATTTAGTTATTTTTTCATCAGACTTTACTGCAACTTGGCATATGGAATGAATATGTTGAATTGACATAATCCTTACTTAGAAAAGGCAATGGATTTAGTGGGACATTTCCCTCAATGATTTAGTATAAATTTTTTTTGTAAAAAAACATTTCTGATAAATGAGTAGCAGTAACAGGGAAACAGACAATCATACTGCCATTTATTCTACAGCGGGAGGCAACTGTTGCATGCCAGGTCCCAGAAAATAATATGTATAATATGCAGGGCAGTTACCCAAAAGAAGAAGAAAAAAAATTGCATGTTGAACATGAATGTAAGATTTATGGATTTATATTAAATATCAAGAAGTATTTTGAAACATCTCTTCAGCTTTTATTTTTTAAATGATTTTACTAAAAGTTTTAATTAGGAGACTAAAAGATAATACAAATTAAAAAAAGAAAAGATGCAAGAGAATATATATATATATATATATATATATATATATATATATATATATTTGTTTTCATAGATTTTCACGGGTAAAGGTATGTAGGTCTTGGTGTATTGGTCTTGTCCGTGTAAGATTGAGAGTACCAAGGTACTCTCAATCTTACACGACAAGAGGATACATATATATATATATATATATATATATATATATATATATACACATACACACACATATATATATATGAGAGAGAGAGAGAGAAAGAGAGCTCTAAGAAAGCAAATTCCCATCCTCATCATCAAAAGTATAAACAATTTACTAACTCTTCATTTCTTTTTAATTAAGAGATATGAATCTCTTCATCCCATAATTTATCTCTTAACAATAAGCCAATTCAGTAAATAATGTTGTCTCCAATCCAAGTGTCATCAAAAAGTCCAAAGAGAGCCTAAAATAGTAACATTAATTAATACATATAAAAATCATTCTATTATTTATTATTATTTATTTTGACTTATATGCCGCCACTCTCCGAAAAGGACTTGGGGCGGCTCACAGATAAAAACATGAAACAATAAATTATTTAAAAAGAAATTAAACTAGACAAGCCAAAATACAACTATAAAACCAAATTAAAATCAAATTTAAAACCCACCCTCTCCCCCAGGTGATCAGTCCATCCCAGCCTGTAAAAACAACCAGGTTTTTAGATCGCGCCGGAAAGAGGAGAGATCGGGAGCCAGCCGGAACTCAACGGGTAGCTGATTCCATAAGGCGGGGGCCGATACAGAATAGGCTCTTCCCCAGGGCACCGCCAGCCAACATTGTTGTGCAGACGGCACCCCGAGGAGTCCCAACCTGTGTGCTCGCACAGGGCAACTGGTATTTGATATCCGCAGGAGACGCTCCCGCTGGAGCCTCCGGATGGTATGCAAGGGCAGTCCTACATAGAGAGCGTTGCAGTAGTCGAGTTGGGATGTAACAAGTGTGTGAGTGACCATGCGAAGGGCATCTCGATCCAGATAAGGGCGGAGCTGGCGAACCAGCCGAACCTGGGCAAAGGCCCTCCTGGCCACGGCTCCCACCTGCTCCTCCAAACTGAGCCGTGAGTCCAGGAGAACCCCCAGGTTCCATGCCCTATCCACAGAGGGTAACTCCCCCTATGGCCAAAGGTGGAATATATTCACTGGAGCAAGATGCCTGTACGCACAGCCACTCAGTCTTGGCCAGATTGAGCTGTAGTTTGTTCCTGCCCATCCAGATCCGTACCACATCCAGACAATGGGACATCACAGAGAGGGCATCACTGATTTGGTTTGGGGTGGAGATGTATAACTGGGTATCATTAGCATACTGATGATACCTCATCCCCAAACCCCGGATGATCTCACCCAACAGCTTCATATAGATGTTGAACAGGAGGGGTGAGAGGACCGACCCCTGTGGGACCCCACACATGAGAGCCCTTGGGGCCAACCTCTGCCCCCTGCCAACACCGATTGCGACTGCCCCGAGAGGTAGGAGGAGAACCACTGCAAAACAGTGCCTCCCACTCCCAATCCCTCAAGGCGCAATAGGATACCATGGTCAATGGTATCGAAAGCCGCCGAGAGATCTAATAGGACCAGGACAGAGGAAAAACCTCTGTCCCGCACCCTCCAGAGATCATCCATCAGTGCGACCAGTACATCTACATCTCAACTCTTAACTGTAAGCAAATCTATATTACAGGCATAAAGTGGCCCTAGAGCTTAGTGTGAATGATAGACTAAAATTTAACATGACGAACCGAAACAATTTTTCTTTAAAAAAAGAACAAACTCACTAATATCTCTTACTTTAAGTGAAAAGACAATTAAATACAAAACCAAATTAAATGCTACCAGATTAGAAAACACAAAGTAACTGTGGGCTTTAACACCATGTTAACTGTAAGCAAATCTAATACCCAACATCTCTAATCCAGAAGTTAGCAATCCAAAATGAACCACCAAAAATGTCCCATATCAATTCTGATCAAATAATTGACATTGTATTCCTTCTGTTAAAAACAAACAAACCCAATATTGCTCTTTAATCCATTCAGATGGTTGTGTTCTTGTTTTTAATTTCTTCAAAACTTTAAACAGCTTTTGGTAAGCCTAGTAAAAAAAAAACCAATCACCGTCTGGGATTGTCATTTATGTTACCTTATTGTTAAAGCTTCATCCATTTGAAAAAATGTTTAATGACAAATTTTTGTTCAAATTCTTGTTCATGTTCACAAAACTTTGTTGCACATCTTTTTCTGTAGCATCTTCTTTGAACAAACTGTTCCCAGTTGACATTATTGATTCAAAGTTCAATGCAGTTCTTCAAAAAATGTCTCTGTATGCCATTATAAATTGTTTTTTCTTGTTATGTCTCCAATATTAGCCAATTGTAGCCCCCACCTCATTGTGGAAGAACAGGAGGTGAGGAGCATTCTGAGAGCTGTGGACCCTAGAAAGGCTGCTGGTCCTGATGGTATCTCTGGCTGAGTGCTTAAAGACTGTGCTGATCAGTTGGCTGGAGTCTTTACCAGGATCTTAAATCGGTCTTTATCCCAGTCCATTATTCCATCTTGTTTGAAGGCTTCCACCACTGTTCCACTGCCAAAGCAGTTCCCTATCAATAACCTCAACAATTACAGACCAGTGGCACTCACTCCTATCATCATGAAGTGCTTTGAAAAATTGGTCTGCCAGCACATGATTTTTGGTCTTCTGCATACATTTGATAAACACCAGTTTGCATACAGAAGAAATAGATCTACAGAGGGCGCTATAGCCATCACTCTTCACACTGCTCTGACTCATCTAGAACAGCAGGGGGGTGGCTATGTGAGGATGCTTCTTGTAGATTTTAGTTCTGCATTTAACATAATTCTTCCACATAGACTAGTGTCTAAACTTCTGGACCTTGGACTTTTTTAAAATTAAATCTGCCTTTGGATTATGGATTTCCTGTCTGGCCGCTCACAGAGGGTCAGATTAGGTAATCATATCTCTTCAGCCCTTATTCTTAACACTGGTACACCACAGGGTTGCATGTTGAGTCCCTTACTCTATACTCTTTATAGGCATGTCTGCATTCCCACTCACACTAGTAATACTATTACTAAATTTGCAGATGATACAACAGTCCCACAAAATCCCACAACAGTGGTGGGACTCATCTCCAGGGGGGATGAGTCTGCCTACTGAGATGAGGTGGACTGGTTGCTTTCATGGTGTGGAGACAATAACTTGGTCCTCAATACCAATAAGACCAAGGAGCTTATAGTGGACTATAGAAGGAAAAGATCAGACATCTAGCCCTTGCTTATCAATGGAGACCGAGTGGAGCAAGTGGCCAGTTTTAAGTTTCTGGGTGTTGCCATAAAAGAGGACCTGACCTGGGGTGCTCACATTGCAGCACTGGTCAAAAGGGCCCAGCAGAGATTATACTACCTGAGACTTCTCAGAAAACAACGACTGAATGAAAAACTGCTGGTGACGTTCTAACGCTGCACCATAGAGAGTATCTTAACTTACTGCACCTCTGTATGGTTTGCCAATTGCACAGTAGCAGATAGAAAAGCACTCCAAAAGGTTAACATCATTGCCCAAACCAACCAACCATTGGTTGCCCTCTCCCCTCTTTGGAAGAACTTTATAGCTCCTGCTGCCTTAAAAAAGTTCAAAACATTCTCAAAGATCCATCTCATCCTGGGAACCCTTTTTTTGAACTATTATCATCTGGCAGATGGTACAGAATAATAAAAACAAGGGCAAATAGGCTGGAAAACAGCTTCTATCACAGGGCAGTAGCTCTTTTGAATTCTATTGTATAGTGCAGTGTTGGTGCGGTGTTGGGGGTTTTCGGTTCAATGTGTGGAGTGTGAAGGATGTAGTTTGTGTTTATTTTCATGATCATGATGTGCACTGAAGATGGTGCTTGATTTCATTGTATGAGGTGCAATGACAATAAAGTAAAGTAAACTAAATATCAAAAGTATTTTTTTTCGCACAAAGGTGCATTTATTCTTTAGAATTTTATTCAAAATCAAATGTGCAAAAGTTTTCTGGTCCCTTAATCCATTTGAAACTTTCTATAACCAAAGCTTTGTCTTGGTGTTTCCTGTTTACTTTACATTCTTAAAGATTATAATGATAAATCTTCACTTTATATTAGGAACTGAAAGTATTCATCTGACATTTCCAGTCTTGTCATTCTGAAGGTGTCGAAGTTCTTTAAAGCAATTAATAGACAATTTCTGAAAGTGATTAGTAAATACAGGTGAACTTAGTGTCCTTTAAAAGATCAATTTGTGTCTGGAGCAAGTACAGGTAGTCCTTGACTTACAACAGTTAATTTAGTGACCGTTCAAAGTTACAACATCACTGAAAAAAGTGACTTATGACCATTTTTCACAATTATCAGATCAGATAATCAGAGTTGGAAGGGACCTTATAGGTCATCTAGTCCAACCCTCTGCCCAAGCAGGAGTCCCTATACCATTTCTGACAAATGGCAGTCCAATCTCTTCTTGAAGGTCTCAAGTGATGGCGCTCCCACAACTTCCGAGGGCAGGCTGTTCAACTGTTCAACCGTTTCAGCATCCCCATGGTCACATGATTTGGAAGTTTGACAACTGACTCACATTTATGACAATTGCAGTGTCCAGGAGTCATGTAATCGCCTTTTGTGACTTTCTGACCAGCAAAGTCAATGGGGAAAGCAGATTCACTTAACAACCATGTTATTAAATTGACAACAGCAGTGATTCATTTAACAAATATGGCAAGAAAAGTTGTAAAATGGGGCAAAACTCACTCAACAAATTTCTCACTTAAGAACATAAATTTTGGGCTCAATTGTGGTCATAAGTTGAAGCTACCTGTATGGCAAATTCTTTTGTTCCCAGTTCCACTACCCTGGGATTCTGCTACTTTGAAGTGTTCTGTAAGAAGCAACATTGTGGAACACAGCTTGGATGATCTTAATTGCTTTTTGTCTGATCTACTCATTAACTTCCAGTGCTTAGCTGCAAATGTTAGCTGTGATTTTTGCTGAAACATCTTCAGTCCACCCTTTTTTCCTGGGAGGGTCTGATCTGTTCACCTTTTAGATTATACTTTTTCATCTTTTCAAAAGCCCATTTGATATCAAATCAGTTGTATTGGTAATGGAATGTGAGAATGGCCTTGGGAGATTGGCAGGGCGGAGGGAGGGGGAGAGATGCACCCTAAAGAACAATCACATAAAACGGGGAGAAGCCCATAGCTGAACAATGGGTAGAGGAAAAAAACTTAGCTTCAGGTAGTAAAAAAGGACAGTGAGAGATTTATAGTCTCAGACTTGTAAGATTCTTACAATAAAGTAGAATTAGCTCATTTTATTGTATTTCCTATCTAGTCTACTTAGGAGTTTTAAATTAACTTTGTGACTTTATTTTTGCATTATTCTGAAATGTCACCTTCCCATGAATCATCACTAAATTCCTATTTAGTTATGGATCCTTTGTAGGAAATCAGACTTTTTCTTATATGACCACAGAATCTTTTTAAACTAGTTCATTGCACTAAGAATTTGGTTTAAGCTGGAGCCAGTGCACAGTATTCTATACAGCCCTGTGAAAATGCAAGTTACATAACTACATTGTCTGTAGAAGATTGTGTGCTTATATTTGAAAATATAAACCAAAAAACATGTTCAGACAACATGTTACAGTATATAGAGATTAAGTTTAGGATATAATTTGAACTGTTTCATGCCAATAATAACAGTTAATGTAAACATTCTGGTTAAGAATCCAGAGCCATGGCTTATGTGAAATTACTTACATAAATCATGACTCTCTGTGTCATCAAGATTACCTTCCACTGACCAAAGGACAGAATTGTAAAACTATTTGACAAATATATTGCAAACTACAATTGTTCCTGCTCAAATTTGCAGACACTGGTTAAAAACAGTGTTTGACAAATATTAATTTTCATCACCCTATTTGTAATACATCATGATGACCTGACATTTAAGGGAGTGGACTGATTACTTAATAGGAAAGGTAACCAGTTAATTAACTACTAAAAGGTTGGCTTGGATATCAGCCACTACAAAATTGTTATGCGCCGGATTAGACAAATTCCTTGTGTGTCCAATCACACTTGGCCAATAAAGAATTCTATCTATCTATCATTATCTGGCCAACTATCCATATAATTAGTGAAATCAATAGAAGCATAAAGATAAAGAGAATGAATTGATATTGACATACAAATTCTATCTACCAATAGCTGACCGGGGGAAAAATAATGTCGCTTCCAGCTTGCAATTCACCATGCACACTAAATATCTTGTTCAGAGAATGGGAAACATCTGGAATTCATTTAGAGGAATATGGTGAGGCTCTAAAGGGAGAAAAGTCCCATTGTATATAAAGAAACCCTCTGCTCAGAGATGAATGTGAAACAATATATTGAACAGATAATTATGTAGGCTTGGGCTGATTTGGGAAAAATAATTTGGGAGTTATTGTAAGAAGAAGGTAGGTAGTGCCCCTCCTAGGTAGGACTTTCATACAGAAAATATATGCCCAAATTACTGTTTTGCTGACAGCACAAGCCTGGCAAGCAGAAACTGAGAAATGTGATATGAAATGTGATGTGAACAATTGTACTTCCTGATTTTTTTAACTGCTGAAATCAGCAATGCTGGGGAAAGGCATAATTTGAGTTATAGCATGGGTAGGAGTGGCAGTGCTTTTGCTTTTCAATGACTTGAATTTGGATTGGGGTTACAGTTTCAAGGAAAAGAGTAGACAGTATTTCTCTTCTCTTATAATTTTGTCATGGCTGTGATCCAAACACCCTCTTTACCTGTGCAATGATAAATGAAGAAAACCTGCTCCACATTTTGCCTTGAGCCATTTAGCATGCTTGTCTTTTCCTCCTATCAATGCATGATTTTGTTTTCAAGTGCAGTGCATATTCAAGTGAATATGTTATAAATTAGGAATGAAGTTTGCTGATACAGCTTTTAATTCCCCCTCCAATTATCTGGGAGGAGCCAGTTGAGTAAAGATTAGAATACTGGGGAAATAAAATACCTTTTTGTGGCATAGGCCACTTACTATTGCTTTTCTTTGTTAAAATAAGGGACATGTCATATCTGCATAGGGGAAAATCTTCACTTTTATCATGGACTTTCAGTGCACCTTTTAAAGATCTTGTAAGTCTGATCTCTAGACTGACAATTTAACCATCTCTGTAATTGCAACAAAGCTTTCTCTGGAAGATGTTGAATTGCTCCTATATACTTTTGTTATTTCAAAATTGGAATACCAGATTTTTCTTCTTCTCAGAAATCTCTTATCACAGCTTTACAACTGCTGGGGGGCGGGCTTTGAACATTTTCCATTAAAAAAAAATCTGGTTTCTGTTAAAATATTTCATATGTGCAAGACTGTATATTTAACACACACACAAGCTCTCTCCTAGTCACTTCCCTAAGATCATACAGTTCACATAGTTTTAGTCATAAATTTGACCCAAAATCATACAGCCACACTCACCTGCATTTTGAATATGCAAATACGTCACATTTATTCTTCCAGTGATTTATACATTGGGGGTATTAAATTAGAAGACATTTTAAAACACCTTAAAACACTTCCATGTTTAGAGAGGATATTATTTATGGAAAATAGAATGGAAATTGTACCCACCTCCATTTTCAGTATGATCGACTAACTTCAACACTTTGAAACAAGGTCTACTCTTGCAGTAGAAAAAAAGGGTTCCTTGCTTTTACACACCCCTTTTGCACAACTCTAAAGATGCCCAATAGTATGACAAAAATACTGTAATTGTGTTATTGCTATTATGGCCTTTATGTTCACTGGGTAGTCTGTGCTTTGTAATCCAATGGAAGAACAGCAATCAGAGAATATTATGTTAAATTTCCTAGAAAGTATCCTGAAGACATATTTGCATCCATTTGCAACAAAATATAAGAATAAATATATTTAACACTGAAGTCAACCTAGGCATCACACACATTGTGTGTGCCAGGTTGTTCTGAGAGTGAAAACAAAATGATGTGAAATTAAATATGAATCCTGTCTATCTTTATGCATTGTGAGCTTTCAGATGCTTTTATATATGAACTGGGAAGAGAACAATTAAAAAAACAACCCCTGGTTTTATGAATAGTATTGTCCAAATGACTAAATCTTTGTTTCTTAAAGTACATGTTCTCTTAGAATAAAATGAGAAGCAAATATAACAAATAAACAAACATTGGGGCAAGAAGGAACATTTAACAGGGCTATAAAATCCAAAGCAATTTCCTCTTTGCTACAATATCTACCTAGATCGGGCTGTCAAAATCGCAGCCTGTGAGCCGGATGCGTCATGTGCTGGCCCCGCCCCACCCAGTTTAGTGAAGGGGAAAAAAGTCCCGATATGTCACATGACGATGCCATGACAGCACGAGTTTGACACCTCTGACCTAATAGAGACATTTGATTTGGAAGTTCCCAGGCTTAGGTTGCCCTATATTGCCCTTCTATTGTTATTACCTTTGTGTAGTATAGTCAATGTTTTCTGGATGATGGCATTTTGGAGGTACCCAACTTTGAGGATCCCTGTTCCTATCCAACAAATGTCAGCCTTTGTATAAGGCTGATACAGTATGTTTCACTACCTGAATTTCTCCCTTTCATTCAACAATAAAGACAAAAGATCCCTGTCATGAGGTGGGGCGGGGGGAACCTATGTTCTCAGAGGTCCTGACAGTATGTTATTAGGTCTTGTACCATTCATCTATGTGAGCCCAATAAATGATTATACTCTGCCATGCTAATATTTGGACCTGCATAAAGAGATATACTTTGTAAAAAAAATCTATTAGCAGTACTGAAATTATAGCACAAAGGCTAAGTTTGTATAATGGACTATGAAAGTTGTAAAGCAATTAAGGGCATAATAAAGCCAGCATGGCTTAATAAAAAGAGTTAATTACTGGGGAGTAACTAAAATAGGGGACAGCCTCCTGAAGTGCCTTTGCTGGGCGAGAGGCCTTCACAGGCCACCTAGTGGTCAATTTATGTTATACAGTACAGTATACTTAGATGGCCAGCACTACTGTAGGGGAGTACTATGATAAAACAGAACTGTGAGAATTTAATGCTATACATTCATCTAGTTAATCATGAGTTTAGATTTTAAATACACTTGACAAGTTGAGTAAATGTAAGCACACAAGAGAGTGCATTTATTTACTGAAGAGGCTCTCCTAGAGCAGATAGTTCTATATAGGTTAATTTTTTGTGTAAAAAGGGCTTCTTCTAATGTTCAAATGTACAATTCCAGGAGCAATATATCTAGGATAGCTGGCTTTTTAAAACATTATGGGAAGGACCTTCAATAAATATTGCAATATGGAGTTATCTCAGTCAAGATTCTTTTCTATTTACTCTTTCATTAAAGTGAATGATAACATCTATTTTGGGGATGTATCCAATTATAGTGATCATGTGATGAACAATTATAGTGTTCATCATATGATCACTATAATTGGATACATCCCCAAAACATTTAGTAGAGCATGTTAGAGTTAGGCATAATTGTTTTAATTTTAAAGCATCCTATATTTTCCTTTATTTCAGGAATATTGTTAATATTATTTAGTTTTGTAGTAGTAATAGTACTGGTAGCAGTACATTATAAGCAGAATCTCCAATTTCAATTTAATCAGAAATGTTTTTACCAGTCTATCAATGGAGAGATTGTAGTGAATCAATCAATACCTGAACAAGGACGAAACAATACAGTTCTGGGCAGAGATATGGGATGAAGAACACAGCAACAATGCAGCTTGGTTAAAGGAGGTGGATAAGAATAAAAAGGGTGAACTGAAAGAACCTGTAATAATAGCAGAAATGGTGTAGAAAAGAGAAAGGAAGATTAAGAATTGGTCAGCACTAGGTGAAGATGAATTGCATTGATTTTGGCTGAAACATCTGACTAGTCTATACCCACTTGTTGTGAAGCAGTTTAAAAACATACTGCAAAGGAGGTGAAATTGAAGAATGATTAGCATCTGGCAAAACCTACCTGATATTGAAAGATCCAACAAAAGAGACAGCATCAGGCAACTACAGGCCAATTACTGTTTACCAACAACTTTCAAATTATTAACTTGTGTGATAGTTGGTGCAGTCCAACAGCAAACACATGAAAATAAACCATTTCCAACTGAGCAAAAAGGGAACTGCCAAGCAGCAGAGGAACAAAGATAAAATTCTAATTGGCAAGATGATTCTGAAAAATAGAACAGAATAGAATTCTTTATTGGCCAAGTGTGATTGGACACACATCTGTCTTGGTGCAAATGTGTCCTTGGTGGCTCAGGCTGTTAAATGCCTGCTCTTAAGATCCAGCTGCCTGCAATTACTGTAGGCTCGAATCCCACCAGGCTCAAGGTTGACTCAGCCTTCCATCCTCTCGGGGTAGGTAAAGTGAGGACCCAAGATTGTTGGGGGCAATTAGCTGACTTTGTAAAAATGCCGCTTAGTAATAAGCAGGCATATACAATGGAATGAAGGCTATTGCTGAGCGCATTGGGTTGTGCTCCAAAAATTGTAAGCCGCCCTGAGTCTTCGGAGAAGGGTGGCATATAAATGTAATTAAAAAAAATGCTTTCAGTGTACATAAAAGAAAAGATACATTCATCAAGAGTCAAGAGTCATCAGGTACAACACTTAATGATAGTCATAGGGTACAATAAACAATCAAATCATACTAGGAAACAGTCAATATAAATCGTAAGGATACAAGTGACAAAGTTACAGTCATACAGTCACAAGTGGAAGGGGATGGGCGATAAGGAGTGATGAGAAGATTAATAGTAATAGTAGTGCAGACTTTGTAAATAGTTGGACAGTGTTGAGGGAATTATTTGTTTAGCAGAGTGATGGCGTTCGGGAAAAACCTGTCCTTGTGTTCTGGTGTGCAGTGCTCTATAGCATCATTTTGAGGGAAGGAGTTGAAACAGTTTATGTCTGGGATGTGAGGGGTCTGTAAATATTTTCACAGCCCTCTTTTTGACTCGTGCAGTATACAGGTCCTTGATTGAAGGCAAGTTGGTAGTAATTGTTTTTTCTGCAGTCCTAATTATTCTCTGAAGTCTGTGTCTGTCCTATTGGGTTGCAGAACCAAGCCAGACAGGTATAGAAACTGTAGGAGAAGGAAAACCAATGTGAATGTAGCATGGATTAATTACAGGACGGCATTCAACTCCCTGCAATATGATTGAATAATCAAGTGCCTAGAAATAACAGGAACCAGTATAACAGAATAACAGAGTTGGAAGGGACCTTGGATGTCTTCTAGTCCCACCCTGTGCTTAGGCAGGTCACCCTAATGATTGTCCAAACTCTTTTTAAAAACCTCCAATGTTTGAATACCCCCAACTTCTGGAGGCAAATCATTCCACTTTTTAGATGTTCTAATTGTCCTCCTTAGTTCTAGTCTGGATCTCTCCTTGATTAGTTTCCATCCATTGCTTCTTGTCCTGCTTTCAGGGACGTTGGAGAACAGGTTGATCCCCCTCTTCTTTGTGACAGCCAGTTAGATATTGGAACATTGCTAGAACACAGTAGAAAAGGCAGAAGCTTTGTGCAACGGTTGATGGTACAATGGAAAACACAATGATGATAGAATGGAAGAGGTTAACAACAAGACAGGAATCTTCCAAGAAGACTCACTATCACCACTACTATTTGTCATTGCACTGATTCCTCTGTTCACATACTGAATCACGGAGGGCATGGCTATCAAATATCAAAAACATCTGCCATACTATCCCTCCTCCTTTACATGGATGATTTGAAGCTGTATGGAAGAACACTGTGTGAAATAGAATTTCTGCTCAGCACTGTCCATATATGCTGCCAAGATATTGCAATGGAATTTGGACTCAATAAATGTGCCATGCATGCCACCAAACAGGGAAAATAGTGAAAACTGATGGAATCTAGATGCCCTATGGAAATAATATCAAGAGTCTCGTTGTAGACGATCATTATAAATACTGCGGCATCCTTCAAGCTGACAACATCAAACACAATGAAGTCAAGAAAAATGTTAGAAATAAATATATCAAGAGAGTGAAGAAGATCTTAAAACTCAAACTTAGTATAGGAAATACCATCAAGGCAATCTAATCAACACAGTCATTAGATACCCTGCTGGAATAGTGAATTGGACTAAAGCAGAACTAAAGGCCGTAGATAGGAAATCCAAAAAAATAATGACAATGAATAATTCCCTTCATCCACTCAACAATGTTGTCAAACTTTATTTACCAAGGAAAATGGGTGAGCATGGAATGTTTCCACTAGGAATTCATGGAGAGCTAATACAAATCTTTACCCTGATCACCCTATTAACACTAACCCTATTTGGATTTTCATCTAATATGGGATTTTTCTATAAGTTTTACCAGGAAAGGCAGATAAGCCAGTCTAGAAAAATGTCAGTTCCTCTAAGCATACCAAACCTACAAAATAGATATCAACACATTTATTTGACGATATCTATTTTTCATTGTGAATTCATGGAGACCTAACCCTATCCTCTAAATCTGGAGCACCATTTTAATACCATTAGTGTTGACAAAGGCAGCTTTAATCGGAACAGCTTACATCCTATGGCAATATCTGTAACTCCCTCAAACATCCACATCTGCCTATCCCAGGTCCTTGGAAATGTCTCAATAGGTAGAGAAGAATGCCAAATCCAGTCTGAACATCTGGCTGACTATGTGAAGAACCATAATAATAAGACCAACCATGTTAAAAACAGTGCAGTATATATATGACCTACTATTCAGTAAGATTTGAGGAGTTCTTTGACACAAAGTTGAATGGGAAAACTAGATGGATCTCAGGGAAATGTTTTCCCCCCCAGAGAACTCCTCCCCCCAGAGGCTCTGTAACAGTGAAAATCATGCTGCCTAAGCTCCATCAGATGACACTAGTTAGCAGAGAGGACTGGAGCATGTTAATTCTTCATGCTTGTACATGGTAAGCCTGCCAAGAAGAGCACTATACAGTAAGTGATATCAGCACTTTCAATTGTACTTGGAAGCTTATTGGTAACCAGTATGGTGAATGATGCTACATAGATGTGATGTGATATGCCCATAATTGCCTGTAGCACTGCTTTTGAATGAGTTTCATTTTCCAAGTGCAGTTCCATACAGCACATTGCAATAGTTCATATACAGTAGAGCAGTGGTTCTTAACCTGGGTGATATCGCCCTCCAAGGGGCGATTTTGTTTTTCAGGGGGGCAATGGAACGAAAAGGGGTGATGTGGGGGTGAAGGAATGGAAGGGAGGTGATATGGGGCGATGGAGCGAGATATATTGGGAGAGAGAGAGAGAGATATCTATATTGGTAGATAGGTTGGTAGGTAGGTAGACAAAAAGACAGACAGACAGATAGGCAGGAAGGCAGGCAGGCAAACAGACCTTTTGGATGGATGGATGGACGGACGGATGGACAGATAGAAAGAATGCGAGAGTGGCAGCACTTTGGGAAAGTGGTGGCGGCAGCTTTTCCCAACATGCTGCCTCATTTGAGGCGCCGAATCCGGAGCGTTACTACAGTCAGTGGGTGAACCTGCAGGGCTGGCGCCTCGAATGCCCCCCTGCCGCCTCTTAGCACCCCTTTGCTGGCCCCATTGGGGATGCTAAGAGGTGGCAGGGGGGCGGTTATGTTGGGGGAGGGGGGCGATGACAACTTCCTCATGGCTCAAGGGGGTGATTCTTTCAAAAAGGTTAAGAACCACTGCAGTAGAGGATAAACAAAGTTTCATTTATTCATTCACTTATTTATCTTAGTCACAGCTACCAGCTGGTTCATGAGCAGGAGCTGTGAAGTCAAGAAATTATATACCATCCTTGAAGGGTGTAACTCTGCTCAGAAATAAACATGAATACGACCCTCCCCCCCAAATTATATACTGTAAAGATGACCCCCAAATTATATATCATCCTTGAAGGATAATGTGTAATTCTGCTCAGAAATAAAGATTAAACATCCTGATCCTGGAGTGGTTATTATTGGGACTTGTATGCCGCCCCATCTCCGAAGACTCGGGGTGGCTCACAGTTAAAACAACAACAACAATAAATAATTAAGAAAGAATTAAACTAACAAGCCCCAAGGAAATATAATTACAAAAATACAAAAAATAAAAACCGCCCCACCCAAAGAGTCACAGCCCAGATTGGTTAAACAACCAGGTCTTCAAGTCATGGCGGAAGGTGCGGAGGTCAGGGGCCAGGCGGAGCTCCAAGGGAAGTTGGTTCAAGAGGTCAGGGGCGCGGCAGAATAGGCTGTCCATCGGGGGACCGCCAAACGGCATTGCCGGCAACGGACCCCAAGGAGTCTTGTCTATGTGCTCGCACAGGGCAGTTAGTATTCGATGTCGGCAGGAGTCGCTCCCTTAAATAGTAAGGACCCATGTCATGAAGGACTTTGTATGTTAAAGTTAAAACCTTGAATCTCACCAGAGTGCAACCGGCAACCAATGCAGGCAGCGCAGGAGGGGGGTAACATTGGAGAACCGGGAAACTCCCATCACCACCTGCGCCGCCGCATTCTGCACCAGCTGCAATCTCCGGATGGTATGCAGGGGCAGTCCTAAATAGAGAGCATTGCAGTAGTCGAGCCTGGAGGTAACAAGGGCATGAGTAACCATGCGCAGGGCATCTTGGTCCAGGAAAGGGCATAGTTGGCAAACTAAACGGAGTTGGGCAAAGGTCCCCCTGGTGACGGCCCCCACCTGCTCCTCCAACCAGAGCTGTACATCCAGGAGGACCCCCAGATTCCGCGCCCTATCCACAGGGGGTAACATCATTCCCCCTATGGTTAACGATGACTAGGCCGAGATGCCAGTATGCACAGCCACTCAGTCTTGGCCGGGTTGAGATGAAGCATGTTTCCGCTCATCCAGATCCGTACCGCATCCAAGCACTGGGTCATCAAGGAGTGGGCATCACTGATTTGGTTCGGGGTGGAGATGTACAGCTGGGTGTCATCTGCGTACTGGTGGAAACTCACCCCGAAACCATGGATGATCTCACCTAGCGGCTTCATATAGATGTTAAATAGAGGGGAGAGAACCGACCCCTGAGGGACCCGCAGGAGAGCACCCTCGAGGTCGACTCTGTCCCCTTCCAATACCGACTGCGACTGCCCCGAGAGGTAGGAGGTGAACCACTGAAGTACAGTGCCCCCCATACCCAACCCCCCGAGGCATGAGAAGGATACCATGGTCAATGGTATCAAAAGCCGCTGAGAGGTCTAATAGGACCAGGACAGAGGAAAAATCCCTGTCCTGAGCCCTCCAAAGATCATCCATCAGCGCGACCAATGCCGTCTCCGTGCTGAAACCAGGTCGGAAGCCCGATTGTTACGGATCCAGGTAGTCCGCTTCATCCAGGAAAAGTGGAAACTGCTGAGCCACCACACTCTCAACAACCTTCGCCAAAAAGCGAAGGTTGGAGACTGGACGAAAGTTGTCTAACACGGTCGGGTCCAGGGCAGGCTTCTTCAGGAGGGGTCTCACTGCCGCCTCCTTCAAGGTGGAGGGAAATACACCCTCCCTTAACAAAGCATTGACAACTGCCTGGAGCCAACCGCAGGTGACCTCCCTGGCGGCATAAGCCAACCAGGAAGGGCACGGGTCCAACAAACATGTGGTAGAACTCAGGCGCCGCATAATCCCGTCCACTTCATCCTCGGAAACAGGATCGAACTCATCCCAGAACACACTGGCCAGACTGCCTGTATCCCGTTCCTCAGACCACTGCAAATCAGAGGACAACCCACTCCGAATTCGAGCGATTTTATCCGACAGATATTGACCAAACTCCTCAGCCCTTCCCCATACGGTCCGCCCCCTCCTCTGAACGAAGGAGAGAGCGGGTAACCCAAAACAGGGCGGCTGGGCAGTTATCTGCGGACACTATGAGGGCGGAGAGATAAGACCTTCTCGCCACTCTCATAGCTCCCAGGTAAGTCCTAATGTAGGCTCTTAGCTGGGCTCAGTTGGCCTGGGAGCGGGTGGACCTCCACCTGCTCTCTAAGCCCCTCCGATGGCATTTCATCTCCCGGAGCTCCTCCGAATACCAAGGAGCCATCCGGGATCCACGACGTGTGAGGGGTCGCATGGGGACAACCCTGTCGAGGGCATCCAACGCGGCCTGTTGCCAAGCGGCCGCCAGATCCTCAACAGAGCTGTGGGCAAGGGAGGAGGGAAGAGGCCCCAGTTCCGCCTGGAACCGCTCAGGGTCCATAAGGCGCCTGCGGTGGAACCATCTAAGTGGCCCCTCATCCCAGCAGTGGGGGGCAGCCTGTTGAAAGACCAGCCACAGGAGATAGTGATCAGACCATGGAACAGGCAAAGCCGTAAAAGTGGCTTGCCCTCTGTCACTACGCCACCGCTCAGAGACAAAAACTAGGTCAAGAGTGTTTCCCCCCTCATGAGTGGGGCCCTGAATTAATTGGGTCAGGCCCATGGCTTCCATAGAAGCCATGAATTCCTGGGCCAATCCCGACGTACCCCAGGGAGGGCAGTTAAAGTCCCCCAGGACTATAAGGCCCGGGAACTCCACCGCCACCCCCGAGAGGACGTCAAGAAGCCCAGGCAGGGCTGCTGTCACACAGCTGGGAGAAAGGTATGCGAGTAGCAAGCCCACCTGACCGTTAGGCCCCCACCTCAGGAGGAGGGTCTCACTTCCGCCTATCTCTGGAACAGTGACCTCCCTTGGAAACAAGGTCTCCCTAATAACCACAGCCACCCCACCATCCATTCCCTGGGCCCACGGCTGGTGCATAACCCAGAAACCTGGAGGGCATAATTCAACCAGAGGGACACCACCCTCTGGGCCCAACCAGGTCTTGGTAATACAAGCCAGATCCGCAGCCTCCTCCTCAATGATCTCACGGAGGAGGGTGGACTTATTAGCCACGGACCTGGCATTAAAATACACCAGCCTAAGCCCAGGGGTCCCAGTTCCCAAGCCCCCTAGGGAGGAGGCCATAGGGTTGTAGCGAGCAACCTCACAGAGATGGCGGGTACGCACTCCCAACACATGATACGGCCCTATGCCTCGACGTCTCCTGCCAACCCCAACCACCCTGGGGATCGTGGTCCCCCCTCAGACCCTGGAGCCCTGCCGGCCCCCAACCCCCACCCCCCCACCATGAACCGGGCTGCAAAGAGACCCATCAACCCCCCTCCCTAACCCCTTAAGACAGCCAATTAAAATTTTTAAAAGTTTCCCCTTCCTCCCAAATTTAGAATTTGGCCCACTAGTCGCAACATACCACCTCTCGGGATCCCAAGATCCGTCATTAAGGTAAGCTCTTGATAGCGTAAGGGGCCACTTCACAGACTGAGGAACCGTCTGGAGGGCCCATAACTCTGATAGGGAGTAGGCAAGCATAACATATACATCTCAAGGCAGATCGATACAGGAGGTAGTTGATTAGATGAAAATCTTGTACAGATGGAAATACAATAAAAAGAGACAGACAATAGCAATAATCAGGGAACAGTCCGCAGTCAGCAACTCTCTCACAGCTGCCGATGGTTAGAGTCAAAATAAACCAGTCACTGCTCTGCCACCACAGTGACTTGTGGCAAAAGTCCTGAACAGCCCCCTGCCCTCTCACTGCAGGAGGATTGCATCCTCCCATTGCCCTCTCACTGCAATGGGAGGCAGCCAGGTCCCAGAGAGAAGAGGCAAAATACAGGTCCGGGTGAGTGGTATAGATAAGCCAGGCACCATCAGTAGTGCCAAGCAAGTCCAGAGTGATAAAGACAAGCAAAGAGATGGTGGTCACAGATGAAATGCCCAACCAACATAGGGCAACCAGGTCCGTAGGAGTCCAAAGAAGTACAACATCCAAAACTGGTCATGGCCACGGGTCTAGAGCCACAACATCGTCCCTTCTTGGGTGGGGGGTCACCGCCAAGGACTCAACCCACAACCCCGCCGGGAAGGCCGGCTCATCCAACCGGGCCATGGCCACGAACATCTCCCTTGGACCTTCCAGACCTGCAGGCCTCCCCCCCACCCCGTAGATCTACTCCTCCCAGAACGGCTCTGGCGGCACCACATGGCTCCCCAGGGATGACTCCAGAAGAAAAAACTGAAACAGCAAGCGAGCTCTCTCTCAAAAATCAACGAAACCTCCAAACACCGAGAGAGCCCTCTCACCCTCGAACCACCATCTTGGACATGCACAAGATCCATAATCACTTATTCTTATCATAACTGCAATTGAGACTATTTCCATCCAGACAATCGATTGATCTGGGATTGAGACTTCATCTGGAACTGAGTCATTAGTTATTCCCATAAACTCTTATCCTTGACTTGACCTTTTCTCTGATATTACATTGAATGGACCCAATCACAGCGAATGGAGAATCACAACAATGCCATGTTCCCCAGCCTCCAAATTCCTACAGGTAGTCTAGGGTGAAGGTATCAAATGTTGCTGAAAGGTATAGGAGAACCAGAATGGTTGTACTACTCCCAGCCCAGCTCTGCCAGAGATCATCAGCAAGCACTGTCTCAGCATATGCCTTAGTCTGAAAAATAACCAAATGGGAACTACATAATTAGATTCTTCTAGGACCCTCTATAGCTGAATCCCAAACACTTTCTCAGTACCTTCCCTAAAATGGGGCCATTGGAAACTGTACAAGAATTGTGCAGTACAATTGGGTCCAGTGAAGGCTTCTTGAGGAGGGGATACATCATAATCTAAATGTTCTGGTGCTGTAATAGTAGATTTCTGTATATTCAACAAGAAATATTAATATATTATGCAGTTTCTAATTATGTATTTACTATAATGTCCAATTGTTTGGTCTGATTAACTCTTAAGTGTATGATATAACAATATAGTTCTATCAACTTCCTTTTAAATCTATGAAAATGAGACATTTACTAGTTAGGACAGAGGTGATCACCAGCTGCATTTTCCCTATGGGAAAGGAAGGGACTTTCATCTGGAAAATCCCATAGTGGCTTTGTAATAAAAATATTCAAGTTACATCCAAACCACTTGGCACAGCACAGTTGTGATTAAGGATAACACTTCTTCAACAAAGTACCTGATAATTGATGAGTGGAAAAGATTTGTTGGGAATAGAGTTTACACATTATTTTTAAAATTTTATCTTATGTTTTGGTGTTTTAATTTTTCTTGACTGTTACTTGTAAAAATCTGGCAGTGAACTCCTATTTAAGCTTTTAGTCTGGAAAGTTACTTTAAGGATGCCAAACAGAAAAACAAATAGGTTTTTCTGGAGCTTATCTGTTTTATTTTAAAGCAATACCACATGCAGTTTTTATTAATCAGATGCTATGATTAAATTCGCCATATTAGTGGAAATATATACAGTATATTTATATTGTAGGCAATCTGAATGATAGGAAAAGATCAGTTATAAATATTTATAAACATGGCAGAATCTGTCTTTTCATATATGACCAACTTTTGGAAAAGTAAGATTTTTTAAACTATTACAATGTTGTTGGTTTTGTTAGAAATAGATGTGTGGCTTGTTGCTCCATCAACAGGCCACACATCTGGGCATTCCAATTGTAGGGGAAAATAGAATTATACATTATCTTGCTTTCAGGAGATCTATATGGCACTCAGTACACATCCATTTTCTCCATAACATGAAGTGTGTAAGTTAGAATGAAAAATTGTGACTCATCAAAATCAGTTAATGACCTTCCAAGACTGAAGGTTAAATCTGGGTTTTCCCATAGTTATTAACATAATAAACATTCAAAAGTGCATTAGTTCCAGCAATATTTCCCCCTGTTTTATTGCAAATTAATTGGTGTTTTCTTCCAAATACTCTTTAGACAGGAGCATCTATTCTTGTTCATTTTAAAAAGGCATTGTTATGGTGAAAATGGTTTTCTTTGATTTTTCCCCTCACATATTTGTTGGGGTTTGAGTTTAAGTCATCACCATGTTAAGAACTTTATGGAATTTTACTATATTGTACTCATTTTGACCACAGCCAATTACATATATTGAAAATCATCTGAATGCTTTCAGGTTTTAAGCACTGAATTTTAGAATCCAAACTCTAGTGCAAGAGTGTTCAAACTTGGCAAGTTTAAGACTTGTGGACTTCAACTCCCAGAATTCCTGAGCTAACATGACTGGAGGAGGAATTCTGGGAGTTGAAGTTCACAAGTTTTAAAGCTGTCAAGTTTGAAGACCCCTGCTCTAGTAAAATGCTAGTTGAGGCATAAGCGTGCAAAAAGCAAACAAAAACATGATTTACAACAGAGCTAAAAGAAATTTATTTGCAAATGTTATTGTGTATAAGAAAATGAATATGATTTTGTATAATGGCAGTTGCTATCAGAAATATTACTTAATGATATTTATGTTGTGAAATTACATTAAAAGAAATATTTGTGTTCTACATCCATGCCTTTTTGTTTGTTGTTGTTGTACAGGTGTTCCTATACCTTTAGATACATATACATCAGAGGTGGTATTCAGCAGGTTCTGACCAGTTCTGGAGAGCCGGTAGCGGAAATTTTGAGTAGTTCGGACAACTGACAAATACCACCTCTGACTGGAGATTTTACAGAATCCTTCCCCTGCCATGCCCATCAAGCCATGCCCACAGAACTAGTAGTAAAAAAATGAATCTCACTACTTATATACATGCATCATTTTAGGATGCATGAAGTTTTTGTAGTCTGTTTTCTAAAGTTAGACTTCCAAAGATGACAATAATATACAGTGATAAAGTGACAGTAATATCCTTACAGTGAATTCTTCACAGTAAAAAACATCCCATTCATTTTCCCTTTTAGAATAAAACTAAGAATCCCAGACATTATCCATTAAAAAATTCAAGTCATGTTGCATTAGAAACAAATAAAGAAATTTTATTTATTTATTTATTTGATTTGTCGATCGCTTACAAGATAATAAGTATAAGGATAAACATAGTTATGAATACATGAAATGAATAAATATAAGAAAAATAAAAGAAACAATAGGACAGGGACGGTAGGCATGTTGGTACACTTATGCATGCCCCCTACAGACCTCTTAGGAAAGGGGTGAGGTCAGTAGTAGACAGTCTAAGGTTAAAGTTTTTGGGGTTTGGTGAAGAAACCAGAGTCAGGTAGAGTATTCTTGTTGAAATTCTTGTTGAAGTTGTCTTAAGCATGGTATTAGCTGAATAAACTTTGGATAACATACATGGTCTTAACTCTATATTAGTTCGGCACCAGAAGACCAACATCTCAGCAGAATCTTTTGTTTCTTCTCCTATTCCTCACATATTGTTGTATTATGCCCACAGATTAAAGACACCGCATGTCTGCCTCTTTAGGTATGCATCCATTAGCAAGGCAGTGATTTGGAGAGTCTATCTGCATTGGTTGCCGGTTGCACTCCGGGTGAGATTCAAGGTTTTGGTTTTAACATACAAAGTCCTTCACGACATGGGTCCTCAATACTTAAGGGAGCATCTTCTGCCGATATCGAGTGCCAGCTGCCCTGTGCGAGCACATAGGCAAGGACTCCTCGGGGTCCCGTCGGCAAGCCAATGTCGGCTGGCGGTCCCCCGGCAATGAGCCTATTCTGTTGCGGCCCCTGACCTCTGGAACCAACTGCCCTTGGGGCTCCGCCTGGCCCCTGACCTCCGCACCTTCCGCCATGATTTGAAGACCTAGTTGTTTGACCAATCTGGGATGTGACCCCTCCCTGGGGGGGATGGGTTTCTTAATTATTTTAACTATTGTAAATTTTAGTCTTTGTAATTTTTGGGCTTGTGAATTTGGTTTAATCTCTTTCTAAGTATTTATTGTTGCTGTTTTTAGTTGTGAGCTGCCCCGAGTCTTCGGAGATGGGGCGGCATACAAGTTCAATAAATAAATAAATAAATAAATAAATAAATAAATAAATAAATAAATAAATATCTGAAGCTGCTGTCAGTGAAGTAAAGGCAAATAATTAGGTTAAACTTTAAGTTTTTCTATTTCATGTTCCCTAGATTACTGTTGATGTGTTGTTTTATTTTCCATTTAATTTTCTAGTATCCTCCAATAAATAGTTCCAGGTTTGGGCTTATTGCAATGACTAAACATTGCTTTAATCAAAAGCAGAGATCTCAGCAATCATTCTTTCCCAAAATCTACAGACCCATGCTGCTTGAGGATCTTCAGAATTTGTTAACTTACTTTATTTATTCAAAGTTGTTATAACTGCCCAACTCTCTCAGGTAACAGATTGGTGAAAGCTACTGAGCGCTGAACCAATAGATACAATCTGTGCAGGTTTTGATATTTTGGATAGCACTACATCAAAGAGGGTAAGTTAAGAAAGAATTAGAGGCTATTGACGGCAGTGATACATAGCACCATTAAATTAATGAGACATCACCAAAGCCTATGGCTGGCTAATGGTAGACATTTAAGATAGCTTCTTAAATGAAATTGAATGTTATTGGCAAATTTAAAAATGGTTTTTAAATGGTTTTTAAATTAAATTTAATTTGGACAAATATTGGGCTTGTTTTGGTTTAATTCTTTTTTAATTATTTATTGTGGATGTATGATTTTAGTTGTGAGCCGCCCCGAGTCTTCGGAGATGGGGCGGCATACAAGTCCAATAAATAAATAAATAAATAAAATAAATTCAATATTTGAGATAGCAATCTATCTATCTGCCTACATATCACCTGCATTTATTTCTTTTTAATCAGTAGAAGGTAATACATACAAACAAAAATCAGTTTTTATTTCCATATATAGCATGACCTGTTGTGTTCAGGGCTAAACATTAAAATTGTGACTAAGTGTTTTTCTGATCTAGGAGTCATATGTATTGATTATAAATATCTGCTGACAGTATCTTACCTTTGGCTTAAAAAAAGCAAATGAAAAGAAAAATAATAACCAGGGTTCCAAAACTTTAATGGCTAAGCCTGACTATGTTTTAAATTAGGGCTGTCTTTATTTGCAGGAACATTTCTACCAGAACCAGGAAATTTATCCTGCAAGAAGAGAAATCTGTAAGGTCCCCAATGGTGTATCCTTTGAACTTGTCTTGTTCCTAGGCATTTTTCAATGAAAGCATTGATGTTTGAAGGCTGTGTGATGGCATCCAAACCTCCCTTTCCATAGATCACTGGAGCATGTCAATTATTCTTCTGTATTATTAAGTTTTAAATTCTATGCTTTTTCTAATACTGAGTTCCTACTTTTATAGGACGAATATAGTATGTATTTTTAAAGATTCCCGTTTGCCAGGGGGATCTATGACAGTAAAGCACAGGAATATTTGAGGGGGGTGGGTGGGTGAGATAAAAAAACCCAGGAGAGAGGCTGCACTTACATGATCAAAGCCCTGAGGTTTCATCACATAGTCATGACTGCTACCTTTCTGATGTTCTCCCCTGCCCCAAATGTTCTTCCCCAGCCCCAAATGTTCCTGTTCTTTCTGATAGGAAATTTTTCCTAGATGGTAGGAATTGCAAATGGAACTGGTCAATGTCTCCCTAGAATTCCTTGGATTTTTTTTAAAGGAAGCAGAATAATTATTGTGGTATAAAATACTGGAATGTAAACAGTGTTTATGCCTAACATTTGTGGAGCAAAAACAAAATATAGCTTTGGAACTGTTTATTTTATTTTATTTATTTTATTGGACTTATATGCCGCCTCATCTCCGAAGACTCGGGGCGGTTCACAGTTAAAACATACAAATACAATAAATAATTAAAAAGAATTAAACCACTATAAAGTCCAATGAAACCGAATTAAAAAAGTTAAAACTATCCCATACCCCCCGTGAGGTAGTCACAGCCTGACTTGGTCAAATAGCCAGGTCTTCAAATCGCGGCGGAAGGTGTGGAGGTCAGGGGCCAGACGGAGGTCCAGAGACAGTTGGTTCCATAAGTCGGGGACCGCCACAGAATAGGCTCGCCGCCGGGGGACCGCCAGCCGACATTGACTTGCCGATGGGACCCCGAGGAGCCCCTGCCCGTACAGGGCGGTTGGCACTCGATATCAGCAGGAAGCGCTCCTTTAAATATTGTGGACCCATGTCGTGTAGGACTTTGAATGTTAGCCAAAACCTTGAACCTCACCCGGAGCACAACCGGCAACCAATGCAGGTCGCGTAGGAGGGGGGTAATATGGGAGAATCGGGTAACTCCCATCACAACCTGCGCGGCTGCATTCTGCACCAGCTGCAACCTCCGGATGGTGTGCAAGGGCAGTCCTAAATAGAGGGCGTTGCAGTAGTCGAGTCGCGAGGTAACAAGGGCATGAGTGACTGTACGCAGGGCATCTCGGTCCAGAAACGGGCGAAGCTGGTGAACCAGCCGGACCTGGGCAAAGGCCCCCCTAGCGACAGCCCCCACCTGCTCCTCCAACTGGAGCCGCACGTCCAGGAGGACCCCCAGGTTCCATGCCCTATCCACAGGGGGCAACACCACTCCCCCTATGGTCAACAATGGACATTCTTGACTGGACCGAGATGCCGGTATGTACAGCCACTCAGTCTTGGCCGGGTTGAGCCGAAGCATGTTTCCGTCCATCCAGATCCATACCGCATCCAGACAGTGAGTCATCACGGAGAGGGCATCACTGATCTGGTTTGGGGTGGAGATGTATAACTGGGTATCGTCAGCGTACTGGTGATACCTCACCCCGAAACCACGAATGATCTCACCTAGCGGTTTCATGTAGATATTAAATAAAAGGGGGGAGAGGACCGACCCCTGAGGGACCCCACAAGTGAGCGCCCTCGGGGCCGACCTCTGTCCCCCTGTCAACACCG
Organism: Naja naja; assembly: GCA_009733165.1. Taxonomy (NCBI): domain Eukaryota; kingdom Metazoa; phylum Chordata; class Lepidosauria; order Squamata; family Elapidae; genus Naja; species Naja naja. The sequence continues at coordinate 307,471,438 of CM019148.1, forward strand.
ATTGCAACTGCCCTGAGAGGTAGGAGGAGAGCCACCAAAGAACAGTGCCCCCCACTCCCAGCCCCTCGCGCGCAAAAGGATACCATGGTCGATGCTATCAAAAGCCGCTGAGAGGTCTAATAGGACCAGGACAGAGGAAAAAACCCTGTCCTGAGCCCTCCAGAGATCATCCATCAGCGCGACCAATGCCGTCTCCATGCTGAAACCAGGCCGGAAGCCCGATTGGTATGGATCTAGGTAGTCCGCTTCATCCAGGAAAAGTGGAAACTGCTGAGCCACCACACTCTCAACAACCTTCGCCAAAAAGCGAAGGTTGGAGACTGGACGAAAGTTGTCTAACACGGTCGGGTCCAGGGCAGGCTTCTTCAGGAGGGGCCTCACCACCGCCTCTTTCAAGGCGGAGGGAAAGACACCCTCCCTTAACGAAGCATTGACCACTGCCCGGAGCCAACCTCAGGTGACCTCCCTGGTGGCATAAGCCAACCAGGAAGGGCACGGGTCCAACAAACATGTGGTGGAACTCAGACACCACATAATCCTGTCCACTTCATCCTCGGAAACAGGATCGAACTCAGCCCAGATCACATTGGCCAGACTGCTTGCACCCCGATCCTCAGACCACTGCAAGGTGGAACACAACCCGCCCTGAATCCGCGCAATCTTATCCGACAGATATTGACCAAATTCCTCAGCCCTTCCCCGGAGAGGGTCCACCACAGATATAAGCTCAGAAGTAGAATATAATGGGCCACACAGAATCTGTACTGGGGTTGTTTCACTATTATAGGGTCTTCTTACTGGCCTTATAACATCTGCATGCATTGTCATACCTTGGGGTTTTTTGGGGGGGATTATTGGTAAAAAAAAACCTGCTGAGGGATTGAAATACAATTACAATTAGTTAAAATAAAGTGTTTATTGGAAAGAAGTAGATCTTATTTGCAACACAGTCCACAAATTAAATATACACAGTTTCTTAACTGTGCTTTCATTAAACAGGTTGCAGAGGCAGCAAAGCAGGAACTAGAGGCTTTCGGGAGGGATGGGCAATCTGTCCAATTGTCTCTTCCAATGACTGTTATCCAGTAACAGCATTTTAATTGGGTAACATGACATTAAAATGACAGATGGTAACTTTAACTGAACAGATTCAGGCAGAATAATAACAGTCTGCCACTATTTCTCTGTAAAGTCTTGGAAGTAAAGAATTAAAAATTTTAGTGATGTATTTATACTGTTTCATTCAGACATATTACACACCATGCTAGTCCTTCCCCATCTTGATGCACACTAGTTATGCTAGTTAACAATTCCTATCTTTCTCAGGCCATGAAAGATGGTTACACAAAGCCAGGATCAAATGACAAAGAATTCTAAAAATAGTTCATGAAGATGATGTCTTACTATTTGAAGTCTCTGATGTATGTTTTGAAAGTATTTTATTAATCATTTTATGATGTTATATGTGTCCATAGTTTCTGCTTAAAAGTGTATTATAAGAAATGCAAGTGATCAATTTGTTACCCTACTAGGAATATTAATGGGAAATTTTTGCAGTCTTTGAAATTTCATAGCTTTTAGTTAGGATTTTAGCTATGATTAACTAAATGGAAAAACACTAGTAAAAAAAACACCTAAATGATATTCAAGCTTTATTTTAAGACTATTAAATACAGGATTAGAATTTGTACTGACTGCTTATGGAAAACTGTTTGCATTCCAAATTTTCTCCTTGTTTATTTGTACTACAAGCATATTTATTTATTTATTTGATTTGTCAATCACTTACAAGATAATAGGTATAAGTATAAACATAGTTATGAATACATATAAGAAAAATAAAAATAAAAAGAATCAATAGGGCAGGGATGGTAGGCACGTTGGTGCGCTTATGCACACCCCCTAATATATAACATATAACATATCTTCAACATTGTACATTATTATGAGGCCATCAGTTCTGAAAAGTTTCTTCCACAGAACTTCCTGTCATCTGGAGAAGTAAACTTCATGGTCTTTTATAACCATGAATTGAAACTAATGACCAGTTCCTTATTAACAGAAGCACATTATAGCAAAATGAGGATGGAGGCAATTTTGTGTCATGCTGAATGTAAACATCACATTTTTAGAACTAGTTTCATTGATTGATGTCATAAATATTAGAAACATCCTTACATTTTGTTTTCTTGTTCTTGTTCTATCAACAGAAACAAATACAGATCAGTATCTGAACTAACTTCATTATATTTACTTTACATCTAATCACTTGCGATCTATTTTTAGGTGCATTTTTACTTGATTGCTGCAAATTGATCTCACATGTTTGAAATGCTCAGGAAAATCTGTTATGAATTCTTGAGGCTTAGGTTGTAGCTATAAAGTTTGAAAAATATTATTTTGACTTCTCTCGTAGCAAATGATACGTTTTCTGCCATTCACTGAAACAAAATATAGAAAGTAAGAAAATAAGTAACTGACAACAGTGGCACATGAAAAAAAAATTCTTTGATTTAGATAATTGTCAAATTGACTAATTACTCAAGGCAGATTATGAAAATGGTTAAGACATTCTTATGATCCATTGTAGCATATTACAATATATCCTTTCTAGGTACCAATAGTAATGGGTACTCTTGATGCAATTCCAAAACAACTGAGCACCATTTGATTGTGATTGACAAATTCATCATCAGTTAATTGGAAAATTGATTGCAGCTTTACTCAGAACAACTTGTATCCTGTGATGAGATCTGTAACACCATCAAATACGCACATCTGCGCACCATCAAATACGCACATCTGCACCATCAAATACGCAGATCCTTGGGAAGGAGTTGATAAGCAGACAAAAATGCCAAATCCAGTCTGAACATCAGGCTGATTGTGTGACAAATCATAATTAATAATAAGATTTGCTGGTTTAGGACCTAGAGACGAAAACTTGTGTATTCCAAATTCATTTCTTTGTGTTATATTATTAGATTAATGTCATTCTCTTCTTTCTTTTCAATGATTCAACCACTTTTAATTTTATTTTTACATTTCTAAGTTTTTCTTTTATTTGTATATGGTATAGCACATTGGCCCATGAGTGTAAATAAAAATGTATTGATTATGAGGTATCAGGTTGAATGGAATAATAAAGAAAAATACTATTACCGAAAAAAGACTGAAATGGGTATAAACAACTATACTTTTCTTTAAAGTATAAATTCTATGTGGCAATTAATGGTTGAAGGAAAAGATGAAAGGAAGAATGAATGTTATTGAATGCTTCTTTTCATAATCTATTTTTTATTATAGTGTATCCTCTTGCATTTGTTTTTATCTCATTTTTTATTCAATGCTTGTGCATTAACAAAATTAATTAAGTGCTTAAAATATTATTACTATATTACAATACAGAAAGATGAGGCTAGCACTGAATAATACTGAATTATATTTGTGTATCTTAAGATGTAAATGTTTCTATCTTATCAAGATTTTAATAATCTCAGTCTTACCTATCCTGGAAGGAAACAATTTTAGGCTGCTTTGAATACTGTAGTCATACACTCTTATTAAATTTATGTCGGATTCCCCCTTTCTAAATTTATTGTACATACATGAACATCCCATCAGCTATTTTTACCTGGTGTAGTAATTCTTGGTATATAGTGCCACCTCATGGAGAGTTTGTCCCCAAATAGAAAAGCTTCATGTTTTCCTAAGTATTACCCACTTCATGATAATTTATAGTTTTATGGATTCAATCTGTGCCTTGATTGATGACATGAAACAGGTTCAGTCCATAAAGGCATGCTACAATAAGCAAAGGACTCTTGTTTTTGTCACAAACATAGGTGTAATATGATTATTACCTCAGATTTAATAGATTGTGATCTCCTAATCACAATTATATAGATTCTGGACAAACTGTAACTTTTTGAGGGGGTTGGGATTAAGTCTAATCTACTTTCCCAGATTATAACTCTCGCAATGAGTACATATTGACCCAGAATTCTAATGTAAATTCTGATGTAAAGCTAGGTTGTAAAGCTTGATAATTGCTTTACATTGTTAATTGCTCAATCCAAACTGACACATGTGTGCTTCATTATAGATGTAAGTGGGAGTGTGGAAAGGGCAAACTTTTGTTGCACCAGATTTTGCAGAAATCAGAGTTGACTGCTCTTCTCCATACTGCCCACAAATGTGGCAGCAGAACCACCATAAAATGACTTCCAATCACTACAGATGTGTTCAATGGTATCCAAAGCTATGATAGGTATAGGAGGGTCAATAAGGTTGCTATCAAGTCTCTTAACAGCCTCATATAAGTCAGAATGCTATCAAGTCTTTAACAGCCTCATATAAGTCTCTTAACATATAAATCAGCCGCATATATGTCAGAGTCTAAATGAGCCTCATTCATAGTTTAAAAAGTAAAGGGTTAATGTATACTTGGAAACTAATTATATCAGAACACTAGCACTTTATTGGCATTCATTAAAATGGGGTCCCTGAGACCTGTGTAAACCTCTTTTTTCTGGACCAAATAACTAATATAGGTGGTCATGCTATTAGTTCTCCAATGATCACTATGATTTGCTGAATTCCTGAACTCAATAGCAAACTTCAATGAACTTGCATGGTGATCTTAACTTGGCTTGCTTATTGAGCTGTTGCATAGCAACAATGGGGAAATTATGTTTGCCATAATTATGCCCATCCTTATGCTGAAATTCTGCTAAAATATGTGATAAATGAATAACTTGTAATATGACCAAATAGAAAGTGCTTCTGGTGAATCTCAAACCCTGTTTAATTTCCCTTCTTGTCTTTCCTTTTAATTTGGATAAGCTGTAAGGACAGTGATTCAGGTAAATAATGAAATAAATAAGGCCATGGCTCACTAGAGCATGGGGAGGTGATCTGGTCACCTTTGGCTTTAGTATTTCAGAGATATTACCCAAGTTCCTTGGTTGTTTAAAAGATTATTTTAATTAAAGAAAGAAATGGAATGGGAAGCTATGCTGTATGTCTCTGGGCTTCACATAGACCCTAAAGAAATACTCAGAAAATAGTTGACTTCTTTTGTGTTGATTAAAAGTGTGCATACTGCTCAGAAAAAAAAGATACTTTCTTAATTTGGGATGCTTTGGACTTACTGAAGGGATTGTTTTGTAGAGATGGACTTCTGGCACATGTTGCTGGGCTACAACTCCTATCTATGTTTCCTAAGAATGATGAGACCAACTTCTGGAGAAGTACAGGCTGCTTTCACCAGACATCTTTTGTTTTATACACTAACCAAGACATTCATTGCATACATGTTTGTGTGTGTTTCCAAATGTTTTAGAAATGACATTCAGCACAATGCAATAGTTGCACTAGCATGAATTATACTATTGTTTTAAAAATAAGGTGAGAGGGAAAAGGTGGCTAGCATCCTGCAGAATTGTCCCTTTGGGCTCCAGCTTGTCCTTCTTATCTCACCTCATGTAGGTTGACTGCCAGTATTTATTTGGCCATTTCCAATTCACCAGCTGCTCCTGGACTATGTTGTTTTCCTTCCCAGATGGTTGCATGATGTTCCACGATAAAGCTGACACAATAAAACAATGCAGGATTTGTCTGAGCCTCAGCAAGCATGTGAAAAACATCTGATATATCTTAGAGCTAGCCAAGTTGTCTGATCAAAATGCCAGAATAATTATGAAATGATTTGAACAGAGCATAGAAAAGGAAGCATTTTTGCCATTTTCAGCAGGTATGATTCTAAAGGAGCTTGGACAAACATATATTAGAATGGCAAAAGAGAACACTATCATCACCTAGATACTAACATAGTGACAAAATTACCTGGAACTTGGTAGGGTCAGTGAACTTAAATATATTGTAGTAATCTTGTTGATGCTTACATACAGGCTAATCACTGAGTGCTCAATGTTTCAAAGACTCTTTTGAGATAAAGTATTTAATTCATAACCTTTTGTACACTTTAAAGATAATTGCTCAAAATCCCCCCAAAGCCACAAGTTGGGTGGAAAATAAATTTAATGATGATGATGATAATGTGACAATTCCTTTAATACTATCAAACATCAATACTGTCTATTCCAGGTCCTTGGGAAGGACTTATATCCATCTGGCTGAACATCTGGCTGACTGTATGACAAACCATAACAATAATAGTATTACAAGGCCGGTACAGTAAAAAGAAAAATAACAGACAAAGCAGATAATAACAAGACCTGGCAATGGCTAAGAAAGGAAAAGTTGAAAAAAGAGAAAGGAGCTAATTCTGGCTGCATAATATCAAGCCTTAAGAACAAATGCATACAAAGCCTGAATTGAGAAGATAACAATAGATAGCAAGTGCTACATTTGCAGAGCAGCTGAAGAAACAGCAGACTACATGGTTAGCTGCTGCAAGATCACAGAGACTAACTATAAACAGTGGCACGACAAAGTAGCAACAACAGTGCATCAGAAGGTCTGCAAGAAAAGCCATTTGCCTGCAAGTAAGAACTGGTGGGATCATTAAATAGAGAAAGTAATAGAAAACAAAGAAGCTAAGGTGCTCTTTATAATTCAAACAGACATCCACCTGCCACATAACACACTCTACTTAATAATTATCAATTTATCAGTTTAAAAAAAAAGGTCTGGATAGTGGTTGTGCAATACCTGGAGACAGCAGTTAGGAAAGAACTGAAGAAGATAACAAAATACAAACTCCTGCAAATAGAAATAGAATAACTATGGCAGAAGAAAGCAAAGATAGACCCAATAGTATTAGACACCTTGGGTGCAATCCCAAAACAATTGGGACTGTTTTGAACACTATTGTCATTGAGAAAAACACCAGTGTTAATTGCAAATGGCATCATTACTCAGAACAGCTTACATCCTGCGATGATATCTTAACACCATCCAACATCCAACATCTGCCTATCTGAGGACCTTGTGAAAGACTCAATAAGTGGATAAAATACCAAATCCAGTTTGAATATCTGGCTGATGCACAATATTAATTATCTTGTAATTAACTACAAAATACATTTACTAATAAAGTCAGAAGAAGGAAATGTTTTTATTGTCTTATTAAAACAGCTAGAGCAAGAATGTTTTTATTGTCTTATTAAAACAGCTAGAGTATTTGTTAATCTAATCCAATTTATGCCTACTTTGTAAGTCTCATTATACACGTTTTCCTTGGAGTAGTCAAACTTAGTAAGGTTTCTGAGTAAGCCACATAGTTTGTTGTAGATTGTGTAGATTATTCACTTCACCCCAGACTCAAAATAAGCAAGATATGGTTTTATAAAATAAACTTTTAATAATGTGTGGATTGCACAATTTTATATATTTATCCTTGTAATTGTTCACCAATTTATAAAATTGAAACACTATAAATTAATGAAAGATTTATAGTGTGTAATTTTGCTTTTTATTTGTTAAGGAAATATTAGAAAAAGTTTGGAGAAGGATTTACAACTGCCACATTGACTATAGTACTCTATTTCAGAGCAGCTGCTTGTAAATTTTTATTTCTGTTCTATTAGGCACTCTAGTAAAAATGATTAATATGTCTATGATACTTTTTATTTCAGTCTGAAATAAAACATTGGGAAGAAATCCATAGTCAAAGTGAACAAAAGACACAATAGTAGGCCCCTGTGAAGTGCAAGGGCATCCATGGAGTGGGTGTTAAAATAATCAATATGGTGGATGCAATTGGACAGTTGAAACCCTACCCATTTTTGTGTGAGTCACATCTGCACCTAAAAAGAGGTGGGATTTTGTGACTTTTTGACCTTCCCTATGGATGATGAGGATGATATCCATTCAGGCAAGTCTAACTTTTGGTGATTCCATGACCAGACCAAGTCTGACTTTTGGTGATTACATGACATCTTCTGATCTTGCATTATTTCTTTGGATTTATGGAATGATGAAGTGATGCAAATCAGTCTTGACAAAGCAATGTGTACTATAGGTTTGGCAGTACAGTTGGTTCTGGGCTGGCCATCCTTTCCCAATTGCTGATTTGCTTCAACCAAGTCCAAAAGACTTACAGTTGTCTTCAGTATAAAATTTTTGGCTAGACATGAGCTGTTTTCTGTTAGGGTTTTCTGTTAGCTTATCTCAGCACTGCTGAAAATATTTCCAAGGGTATACATAGAATTCTTTGAGCCACAAGGCAATGAGATGCTCCAAGGATAAAAATGCTGAGGCATTAACACTCTCCCAAGGCTATTTGAAAGTGCATGAAAGAAGGAGAGAGAAGAGGACAATAGCGAAGAGGACAATGGTTGCTTTTGCTCCACCATCATTGTAGCAGTGCTTTGCAATTCCAGAAGGTCTCAGGAGAAGGGGAAGAGATCAGCCAAGAATAAACCATGGAGAAGGCTGTTTGAGGGCACTTCTACCACATGGTCCAGCCCCACTTGCCCAATGACTCATCCCTTCTTCAAACTTTCTCCTTCCTTATTTATTGCTTTTCTCTATAATTCCCATCTACATGACCAGGCTTGATGAATGCATGGAGTAGCCACTTCTCCTTCTTTCACGATATCCATAGTTCCTAGCTTTCAGACATCTGGGGTTTTCCATAGTTTATTTATTCATCAGATTTATATAGCAATAGCAGACTTATATACCACCCCACTATGCATTACAGCACCGTCTGGGAGGTTTGCAATGTCAGCATATTGCCCCCAACAATCTGGTCTTCATTTTACTGACCTCAGAAGGATGGAAGGCTGAGTCAATCATAAGCCCTGTCAGGAGTGAACTTCAGGCTGTGGACAGAGTTTGCCTGCAATACTGCATTCTGACCACTGTGCCACCAGTTATGCTACTCATCTCATGGTATGGTATGAGTTAGTGGCTTACAATATAATAAAACATATGGATGTAAATGTAAACCTAAGCATAAAAACAGATTAAAATTATAAAAAATTAAAACAAACTAAACCCCATGGATTTAGAGCTAAGAAGTGGTGCATTCTTCTCTGTTACTATACTAGCCTTTTCCAACCAACAGCTTCTCTTTCAGGTACTCAAGACAATGCTTTCAAAGCATTTCCTGAAGGACAGAAGAGTGGATAGTGTTCTTAATTATTAGTCCTTTAGAGTAGATCACCCTAGGAAATTAAAGTTATGAATACATCCTTTATTCTAGAGTTACGCTTACAGAATCTTGAAAGTCTGAAAGTACCTCCTCTTTCCCTGCTTTCATCCACAAGAGCACTGAGATGTTTCTCAAATTAGATTTTTGCTTTGCACTCAGGTTTCTTTTATCTGACCATTGTCTTAGTTGTGACTCTTCCTCCTATTCTTCAAGGTTATTCTCATAACCCATTACAGTAGACTTCACTTAAGCTATCCAACCTGGAAGGTCATCAGCACATACTGAGAGGGCTGCAGGTTCTTAGCTTTCCTGAAGAATGTCATTTGTCCTTTCCTGACTCCTCCTTACAAGAAAAGTAGAAAGAAAAGATTCGTCTTTTCTACTGGTTTCTCTCAACCACAAATCAGCTAGGGGATAATTTAGGAAACTTAACTGTGCAAATTGACCATATCAGTAATAGCAGTTGTGTGATTTCAGCAGGCTATGGGAAGGAATTAATCAAGCTACATGAAAGGATATGGTCACTGGTTTCTCTCAACTGCTAGCCAGCACAAAATGATTTTTATTTTGCTGGAACTATATGAAGATTTAAAAAAGAAGATATGGGGAGGATAAGGTCATGACATGTATAACAGTGTATGTTTGCATGAATACATGTATGTGCACGTGCATGCACACATACACACAAATGAATATGGTGAACTGAACCTCCTAGTTGTCACAAAGACATCACTACTATTTATTTATTTATTTATTTATTTATTTATTTATTTATTTATTTATTTATTTATTTTATTTTATTTTATTGGTCTTATATGCTGCCCTATCTCCCGAAGGACTAAGGGCGGCTCACATAAAAAACACCCAATACAAAAGTTAAAAGAATTAAAAATAATTAAACTAATTAGACCAAATAAATATTTAAAACCCAAACCACAAAACATTTAAAACACTCCCCCCACAGTCCAGGCCGGTTTGTTCGAATAACCAAGTCTTTAGGCTGCAGCAAAAGGAGCGGAGGTCAGGGGCCAATCGTAGCTCCAGGGGAAGCTGGTTCCACAAAGTGGGCACCCCCACAGAGAAGGCCCTCCCCCTAGGGACCACCAGCCGACATTGTTTGGCCAACAGTACCCCAAGGAGGCCCTGTCTGTGAGCGTGCACCGGGCGATTGGTGTTCGATGCTGGCAGGAGATGTTCCCACAAGTACCCCGGCCCTAAGGCATGTAGGTCTTTATAGGTTGAATCTCACATGGAGGGCAGCTGGCAACCAATGCAACTCGTGCAGGAGGGGTGTAACATGGGAGTATAGGTATACCCCCATCACAACCCGTGTGGCCGCATTCTGCACCAGCTGAAGCCTCCGCATGGTCCGCAAGGGCAGCCCCATGTAGAGAGCATTACAGTAGTCAATTCAGGATGTAACGAGCACATGAGTGACCATGTGTAGTGCATCTCGGTCCAGGTAGGGGTGCAACTGGCGCACCAGGTGCACCTGGGCAAATGCCCCCTGGTCACGGCTCTCACCTGCTCCTCCAAACTGAGCAGTGAATCCAGGAGGACACCCAAGTTGTGGACCCTTTCCACAGGGGGCAACACCTCTCCCCCCATGGCTAGAGATAGAACATCCTGGATCACCCGAGATGCCGGTACACATAGCCACTCGATCTTGGCTGGGTTGAGTCGGAGCCTGTTCCTCCCCATCCAGATCTGCACTGCTTCCAGGCAACAAGACATCATGGTGAGGGCATCACTGAGTTGGTTTGGGGTGGAGATGAAGAGCTGTGTATCATCAGCATACTGATGATACCTTACCCCCAAACCATGGATGATCTCGCCCAGTGGCTTCATGTAGATGTTGAAGAGGAGGGGAGAAAGGACCGACCCTGGGGCACCCCACAAGCAAGGGGCTGTGGGCCGATCTCTGCCCTTATCCAGAACCCTTAAGCATTCTGCAACACAAATTGGGAGAACCTCCCAGTAAATGCTGTCATCAGGTACTTCAGGGGTGTCCTGCAGGGTATGGTTAAAAAAAAAGCCACAGCAGTAGCCACAATAGTGTAATTAATGTTTTTGAGCACTTCATGGGCTAAGCTTTGATTGTATCAATGTAGCTGCCATCTGGACTTTTTGACCATACCCTGTGGATACCTCTATTTTCTTCCTCTGATCTGCTACCTGTACTGATTTATTTGAAAGAAAGAAAGAGGCAACTCTTATGCCTCTGTTTTTCTTTCTTTTTCTGCAACTGAATTGGACTTATACTGGATAGTAGGCAATAGAAGCCCAGGAGCTGAATCAAGTCTGGGGGAAAAGTTCTGTTTCCAGAGGTTTGGATAGAAATGCTTCGTTGTTTAGATACTAATGTCATGTCCCTAGTGAGAATCTGTTCAACAATATATCTTGAAAGAATGCTTAATTCCCAACTCTCTAGCAATAAAACATCCAAGCAAATAACTTCCCTTACTTACCAGAGAAGAAAATACTCTTGAAATTATGATGACTCCCACAAAGGAAAAGTTGACAGAAAAAACAGTATGTGCCACAGCTGTATTTTTAAAAAGAAATGAAATTGATGAACCACAATTTTTTTTTCTATCCATGGTGGCTCGAATGAAATCTTTAACTTTTGTTAAACAGAACTAGGAAATGTGAATAGGCACCTAGCACAGAATTAGTATGAAATATTTACGCCTTTTTTGAAACTATTTGCTGCTGTTCCCTGAAGACATCAATAGGCAGAAAGATACTTTTGCTTAGCACTTCAAAAATAGGACATGTTGTAGTACTATATGCTCATAATAAAGAATTGCATGTTTTATTCAAAGCTGTAAGTAAGTAAATAAAATTATTTCTCTCTCTCTCTCTCCCTCTCCCTCCTTCCACCTCCCTCTCTCCCTCCCCATCTATCTATCATTCAAGGTGGTAATAAACCTAGTACACCTGCTTCCTAATTTCCCCACAACAACCACCTTGTGAGGTGGGTTGGGCTGAGAGTGAGAAAGTCACCCAGCTGCTTTCATACCTAAGAGAGGCCAAGAACTCACAGACTCCTAGTTGTACCTACTAAACCAAAGTGGCTCCTTAAATTAACTTAAATAGCTATTATTTTGGTAATTTTAAAATTACCGTACTTCAAAATTTCAAAAGCTTTTAATTCACATACATTTTTAAAAAAATAAATTGCTATAGCCATCCATCTCAATTGCATAACTCGGGTGACTAACAATTAAAACAGAATAAAAACAGTAAAAAAAACCCCACAAAACAAAATGAAAAATAACATAAACAACATAAATAGTAACCAGGAACACTCACAACAATCTACATTCAGTATAACCACACCAAGAAATGAGTTTACCATCAGGGCCTCAGACGATGGCAAAGCCAGGTTTTAGTAACTTGGGAAAATTAAATATGGTTGAGCGTCACCCTAGAAATACATCTGAGGTAAAGTACAAAATGGACATTCAAAAAAGCAGGGATAAGAAGCTTAATTGCCCTACAAACCTTATCAATCTCACACATCAATATAGAATTGAAGTTAATTATTATTGGCATTATTACAAACACAGAATTAGCTACAACAGAATACATTTTTCAAGAATAAATCCCATTAAAATCATTGAGTCTCATAGAAAAGTGTGTGTCAGATCAAATGTCCCAGAAACTCCAACTTTTTATCGATTTAAATATTGGCATGCTGTCTTTTTATCAATTTAAATATTGGCATGCTGGTATTATTACCAGAACTTAAATAGCACAAAAACCTAGGGAAAGTGTAAGAAACTTTTTGAATCTGAGTAATTTTATAGTTGAATAGTTTGCTCACTCATCCATATTTCCTTTATCTTGGATATTTTGGAATGTCAGAGAAGAAAACAGAAGAGGCTTAAATGGGCAGCTGCAGCAAATACTCTAGTTTCACCAGTGATAAGCCCATGTATCACTCAAAGGGAGCTGCTGGCTGGAACACTTAATTTCTCTGTAATGGAGGATAACCCAACCACAGCCTTTGCTGGACATAATTTTTTTTTAATTTTTAAAAAACTTTATTTACAATTATTAAAAACACACAAACATACACATACATACATACATACAAAGTATACAGTAATACAAAGTAATGCGCGAAGCGCTTTCTTCGCTCAATTTGGATGTCAGATTGGATATACATTTGACTTTAAAAGTATATTATACATAAATATATTTGTTACCAACTTTTCCCTTTTGTTTGGCTTTGGTTGTCGTTTTGACTATTTCGTATGACTCTCCTAGGTATCATCTATTAGCTTATGCCACAGGAAAACTAACTTGAGTAAATGACGCTGAAGATGACATAAGCTTTGCTGGACATCATTTGCAGGACTTTGAAAATAAGACTTTCCTGGTCAAGCTAAAACCATAGTTTGCTATGTGACCTGTGCTCTCTGTAATAAATTATACTGAGACACTTCAAGAATAATCTAGAAGCCTTTTCATTTGTATCCAGTGCTCCTGTCCAATGAAGGTTGCAGGTCTACTTTCTGCATATGGTCTGGAGAAGGCAACCTGTGAAAACTACTTTCTAATGGACCAGCAACTTTTCTTTCCTGCCTGGAATAAAAATACACATAAGTTCCAAGTTGCAAAAAGGGTCCTAATCTTGATTAGCTGAAAAAGTGATCTTGAAAAAAAATCAGGTGTAAAAATATATATTCTTCACTTTTGTGAAAAGCCAGGTATTCTTTCAGAAGATTATGTCTCATCCTTTTCCAAAAGCCTAAGTCTCTCATTTCTTCCATCTCAACAGCTTAATTTTCTGCTAAAGTATAAAATGAGTAAAAAAGTAATTAGACATTCTACTGAGGAGTCAGAAGAATTTAGGACGAAACCTGACATTCTATTGGAATGTTTCTTACCACCAGTGACAATAAGTTATATTGTGCTTTCTTTAGCCTAGGTAACTTAGAAAAAAGGGCTTGCATTTCTGGCATTTTATCAATAGAGGGCACTTGAAGGTTTCTAAATAGATTCTGAATTACTGAAACTGGATTTCAGAAATGCAAAATTTCAGTAACGTGGAATCACACCCCAGCTAATAGCATTTGCAGGCAAACAAGCAAATACACACCTTTAAGAAGAAATTCCATTGTTAAATGAGGGGAGAAAAAGCACTTTACACAGAAATTACAGAAGGAACCCAGCCTTCCCTAAACCAGATATTCCAGACAGCATCATGGTCACAGCTGGTGGAGATTAGATTGGAGAAGGCTGATCCATACAAGTAACACAGTTTTGGGAAAGTATATTTTACTTTTTGGATGATACATTTGCAAATATTTTGCATTTTGCTCTTGTAGCAATAGATTTACAAAAATAGTATTTTTGTAAGCCTTCATCAGATTTTCTAGCCAACTGCTGTCTTCAAGTATAACTTTAAGAAAAACTTGATCTTCAGCAATTAACAGGTGAAAATGCTGCCTCTCAGTATCAGCATAACTTCACTGTTGATTGTTGCAGATTTAAAGCTGATGATTAAAAGTTGATTTGTATCTCCTGCTTTCATGGAGCATAGCCTGCTAACCATTTCTTAAGAACAGAAATATGCCCAAACCCATACTGAAGGCAACATTCATCCAGCTTTTTGTTGCTTTTAATCAAAAGTATCATTTCTTGATTTCAAGCCATGCTAAATACTCCTCCTGCTGTTCTTCAGACTTTTGTAGACCTTTGCTCTGATTAGCTTGTTCTGCACCATGATAGGAATGGCCCCATCATGGTCCCTGATAGTTCCCTGGTATGGCCATTTTATTCTGGATTGGTTGCATCATTTGGAGGAACTGCTTGCTTGCTTTCCTTCTTTCCTTCCTCTCATTGATTTGCTGATGAAGCAATGAAGAACTGGACTTCATTAAAAATACTCCCCAGGTCCAAACAGGTAAAAGGCTACACTTTTTAAAAAAGGTTCTATAGTAGAATGGTGAAGCACATGATCTATACTAGGTGTTCTGCTTATTACGCTCTGGATGGGTATAAAGCAGACAGAGAAACTCCACAAAGCATCTATACAAAGTCTTTTTTATTGGTTCATCAGGCATCCTGTCAACTCACATTTATGATGAGGTTCTTCTTAATGTCCAATCCTTTGCATATCTGAATTGTGGTGAAGAAAGATATTAAACTCTAATCCCATAGTCATAGAGGCATGCAGATGTGTTCATGTAAGAATGAAGAAACCTCCCCCAACCCACCAAGAGTCAATTCAGTGACCAATCAGGGTTACAGATGTGACCACATGACATGTACTACATTTCCCAGGATACCTTAACTACATTTACCATGATGCATTCCCCTAAGGGACAGCTCCCAATTCCTAAGTAACTATCCCATTAACTATAGCTGGCTGGACAGCACACTAGGAATGCACATCTTGGAGACCCAAGGCTATATGTGGTTCCTGAAAAGCTTGGGCACAGCTCCCAGCAATTTTTAAATTGTAATTTTTATATGCTAAAAGGATTGAGAATATCAAAGATAACAGAAGAATCACCATATGAACTATATATATATAGTTCAAGCAAGCATTTGATAATATGTATAAGTATAAACATGATTATTAATACATGAAATAGATATGAATAAAAGGGGACATTAGGACAGGGATGGTAGGTACATTGGTGTGCTTATACATACCCCTTACAGACCTCTTAGGAATGGGATGAGGTCAACATTAGTCTGTCTGAGGTTAAAGTGTTTAAGATTAGTGGAAGAAACCACAGAGTCAGGTAGAGTATTCCAGGCATTGACTGTTGCTGAAGTTGTATTTCGAGTTTTGTGCAGTTTACCCTGAGTTGGTATCTATTGTGTGCTCAGGTATTGTTGAGGTTGAGGCTGAAGCAGTCATTGATGGGTAGGACTTTGTAATGGATAATTTTATGTACTACGCTTAGCTCAGGCCAAAGGTACTGTAGTTCTAAGTTATCTAAGCCTAAAATTTCAAGCCTGGAGGCATAGGACATTCTGGTTGTGAATAGAGGAGTAGAGGACTCTTCTCGTGAAATATTTCTGGACTCTCTCAATTGTATTAATATACAATCATACACACACACACACACACACACAAATAAAATCACTCAGTGCCAAGAACACTGTGCATTTTTCCTTAGAACATTAATTCATCCTAGATTGAACTAAATGTCCAAAGCTCTTTGAACCATTAACCATGTAGTTATAATGGAAGCTTAGTTGGAAAATCAGGTTTGAGCTGTTTAAACTTAATCCACTGATTGGGGGAGTAATAACATTATTTTTCAACTATCAATTAAAATAATATGCCAATGATATAAATCCTTGCAAGGCATTTATAAATGCTGTGGTGGAGTTCTATCACTGGATTGAGATGTATGTGAGGAATAAGTCCTTGATGGAAGAGCAGGCTGGAACAAGACCTAGAGAATTGCAAATATCTTAGGGGACACTGGGTGACTTTGAACTAGTTACAGTCACTTATCCCACATTCCCTCAAGTACTGTAGTGGAGAGTGCAATGAAGAGAAATGTCATGTCACTGCTTTAAATTCTCAGAGGAAAATGGGATGCTGAAGTAACATAAATAATAACAGAGAAGAAGAGTCTTAGCTACAAGAGGGCTATCTATTTACTCAGTTGGTAGAAAACTTCCCCAGCTGGTGCCTTTTATATTTGTTAGCATGACAGTTCCTGGACCTCCTTCCCAAGGTGCCTAAGAAACCAGGATGGCACCAAGTTGGGCACAGTTCTTGTGTAACCTCATTGTTCAGCACTGAGTGACTGTTATTGCTTATTCTCCATTCCCCCCCCCCAATGATGATGGATTAAAAACAAGGAGTTACCCACTGTGGTACCACTGTCTGCACTATTTATTTGTCATATTGCTGGACTATGTTACCAATGGTTGGATTGTACCTCAGAAGGAAAGAAAAGTGAATGGGGAGCAGGAACAGCAATGGAGATGAAGAAGGGAAACAGAGAAAGTTCCACAAAGATCGAGCTAATATTAAAAAAAAAGACATGGATTTTTGTTTGGGGGTCAGACATGCATGGATAGCATTCAGAATTTTTAAAATCA
This sequence comes from Naja naja, assembly GCA_009733165.1. Taxonomy (NCBI): domain Eukaryota; kingdom Metazoa; phylum Chordata; class Lepidosauria; order Squamata; family Elapidae; genus Naja; species Naja naja. The sequence goes on from CM019148.1 coordinate 307,488,647, forward strand.
TTTTAAGGGCTAGAATCTCTGGTGAAATATTGAGTGAGTTATACAACCTTTTATAGTAAAGGCTGGACATGATTGACGTGATCTGGCTAGAGGGACATATTTTAGGCTGTGATCCATTACATATTTCCCCATGACCCTGCACCACAGAACTCAGAGGAATTTTATTCTGAATAAACACAGTTAAACTTCTCTGACTCCTTTGTGAAAATTCCATGTGTATGGATTGAAATCTGCAAGCTTTTGAAATGTATCACTTTGACTGAACATACTAAAAGCTTGATTATTTTGAGAACTGATGGCTCAGAATCTTAACATACCAACATCCTCTAATTCTTAGGGGGGAAAAAAGTCTAGGTTGCAAAAATTATCTTGGATTTTATTTTTCTGTATAAACCAGGATTAATAGGAGTTGGCCCAGCTCTAGCACCACTTCATTTTGACAATTTTTATACCTTGCATGTACCACCATATAAACCACAATTTTTTGGTGTTCTTTATAACATTTTCCCCTCCATGTTTATTAGGAAGCTCGCAGTCTGAAGTGCTCAAAACTACACTGTTAGAAGTATTTTATTTTTAATCTATATTTAAAACACCCCAAAGTAAGTAATATCAAGTTTAATATAAGAGAAAAAGTTGGGTTGACAGACTGATAAAACATTAATGAGATTTTGGTTTGTGACAGATGTAAATAGATCTCTCTAATCCTATCCTTTCAGGTCTTTGTCTGCCAATGAGTGTTAATAATTAGCGGTTTAAAACCCCTTTTTCTGACTTATAAAACTGTACTCTTTATACACCCATAACTCTTCCCCCACCCCATGTTTTCTTAAAGAACCAGCCTTCCTGACAGCCAGCCTTTGTTCTCGTATTTATAAATAATTTATAACACAGAACTACATTTTCTTAGTCCTAAAAAAATAAACTAATGGGTGAACATAAAATATTGCCAGGAGCAACTCTACCTCCAAGCATGAAGGCAAAGAATCTTAGACTTAACAAATGAAGAGGAGAGGAAATAAAAGCCACATTGAAACCCTGGTATGACTATGAATGCTGATTTGTGTTTGAGGGTCTACCTCTGAAGCTGGACTAATCCAGGGATGGGGAACCCAATGTCACTAGTGTTGAGAGAGGTGAGCAACTTCTGGATGTCCTCATCACTCTGCTGCTAAGGAATCAACAGAGAAAGATCCATGTTACTCTGGTCTTGTAATATATTTGTGTGGGTAAATGGATGGTGATTAACCCCAAGGGGGTACATTTAGACTAAAACGGGCCTAGGCTATGTTGTAGGGATATCCAAACCCAGTCAGTTTTTGCCTACTTAGTAGCTCTCTGCCCAACTTAAACATGAGTTATAAATGGTTTAGGCCTCATGAATACTAACACAGCACTTCCATTTTTTAAAATGAGCTCTTTTTCAGATTTTCACAAGAGGTAGAAAAACCACTGCTGCTGGTTTAAAGAGTTGATTAATTCAAGTTACTCAATTATCTTTCATTCAATTCCTGGAGAAATTGGATGGAGTGGTTTTCAACCCAATGGGACCCAAACTGATAGCTTGAATGGGTTTTTTTAGGTTAAAAAGGTCAGGCAAAAAGCGTTTTCACTGAAAGTGTTGGAAATGGTCTTAAATAACTTTTTGTTCCCAATGTTAATGCTCGATGGCATGTAATGTAGGATTGACAAGTTCTTGGCAAAAAACTTGTCAATTCTTTATTTTAGCTGTTATAATTTTTGCACTGGAGCACAAATACTTTTTTATTGGCTAGGTGGAAATGGGACATTTTTAGAGTTACATGAATTATTGAATATAGAACAGGGGTGTCAAAATCAAGGCCTGGGGCCAGATCCAGCCCATGGGGTGCTTAGATCTGGCCTACAGGGCCATCCTGGAAACAGTGAAGGACTGACCTGTGGTGCCTCTGCCAGTGAAAATGGAGCTTGGGAGGACCGCATGTGTCCCCTCCGAGATCCATTTTTGCTGGCAGAGGGTTGCAGGAGGCCACTGCAGCCAAAAACTGAATTTGGGAGCCCATTTTCTCTGGCAGAGCACTCGGGCCACCACAGACATCACACGGGTGATGTTGAGCTAGCCACACCCACCCTGGCCACACCTACTCTGGTTCCCTGAGGTCAAACACAACACTGATGTGGCCCTCAATGAAACTGAGTTTGACACCCCTGATATAGAATAAGTAAGGCCTCTGAAAATAAATATACAAATAACATGTTTTCTTCCAAATTCTCTTTGGGTATTATGATAAAAGAGTAAATAATGAAAAAAATTAATGTTGCAACATAGAAAGGCATTATTTTGCTACTGCTTCAAAATACTCTAATTTAAATGACCTATATTAAGATTTAAACCCTTTACAGCAGTGGTTCCCAACCCTTGTACTGTGTTCTGACCCAAACCCTTTTCAAGTAAGACAAACAATAACCAAAGGCAACAGAAACCTTTTAATGAGTCTTACGAATCCTCAGTTAAAAGGTTGCTGCAAACTAATTAACTTTGATAAGCACAAACCTTGCCAAAACTGTATGAGACTGCCAAGAATCACAGATAAGAAATATTTCACAGCACAAGAGTCTTCAAATACCAACTTAAGATACTGTAATGTCCACGAGGCTGAGTTTCAAAAAGTCTTTGCTTCCTGCAAAGGACGTTCGCTTCATAGCTGCCTTTTATCTTCTTGAAGAAGGGGCCATTACCTTGCAGCCTTACTCCTGAGTCACTCGTGCTGTTGCAGCTGCTCTTTCCTGCGAGCAGTTCTGCGCGCACGCGCACTTGGCACCAGCTCCTCGGGAACCTCCTCATCACTGCTGCCAGCCCCCACAATCTCTGAAGGCAGCAGTCCACACCCTTATGGTCCTGGCCCTCATCTGAGTCCTTGCTGAGTCCGCATCTGCTGCCAGCTAACCACAACACGCTGTGGCCCACTACAAGGCCTTGGACTTTTGGAACTGAATGTGGTGGGTGAGCACATATGTGTGTGCGCATTTCCAATAGCACAAACAGTGAGTGGCTGTGGTGGTGTGCACAGCTGCTCATTGTTTGGTTCCATTTGCCTGCTCCATTTGTATGAGTGGTGTGCGCATGTGTGCTTGCGTTCCATTCTACCCCTCCTGCCAAAAAGGTTGGGAAACTCTGCTTTAGAGTACCCAGTATATACAATTAACTTTTATAATTCATTTGTCCAGTGTCTGATGGCTGGATGAAGGCCACAATACATAGCATAATAGCATAAAATGGGCAGGATTGCATTTTTAAATGGATAAATTTAATAAATTTTTCTTGAGTTTATTAGTTGAATGTTAAAGCTGTATTAAGCCATTTTAGGACACATCCCTTACTTTTTACATATTTCTACTATTGCACATTTTCAACTGCACTGTATGAGCACACAGGCAGGGACTCCTCGGCATGCTGTCTGTGACCCAGTGTCATTTGGCAGGATCACGGGGGAGGGCCTACTCTGTGGCAGCTCCCACTCTGTGGAACCAACTACCTCTGGGGCTCCATCTGGCCCCTGACCTCCGCACCTTCCGCCACGATTTAAAAACCTGGTTGTTTGAACAGGCTGGGCTGTGCTGACTCCTCGGGGGTTGATTTTATTACATAAATTATAAATGGGTTTTTAGTTTAATTTGGCTTGGTTAATTTAATTCTATTTTAGATAATTAATTTATTGTGTTGGTTTTAGTTGTGAGCCGCCCTGAGTCCTTTTTGGAGAGGGGGCGGCATACAAGTCAAACAAACAAACAAACAAACAAACAAACAAATAAATAAATAATTGTGTATTCAGACAAGACCCAGAAGTTTCAGATAAGTGGGTCAGGCCTTTGAGTTTCAGGAATCCTACTCCTGATTTAGATACATTTTCCACCTCTATGATCCCATTTTCACTCAATATCATATCAAGGAAATGTATTATAGTACATTAGATTAAGTTACCAGCAGATATTGTGAACCTAACTGAAAAGCACCAAGTTGGGGAAAGATTTTGATTCAGATTGTCACTTTAGTGATGTGAAATAGCTTTGCAGAGGGAACGGTGAAATGTCACATTTGAATGGTTTATTATTCAGTATAAAAAGTGTTCCAGGACATAAATAGTTGGTGCATATTGGAAAAGGCAACACATTTTAATGTCTATCAGCCTCATCATCAACAAAAGTTAACTTGGAATATGTTTCTATTGCCATGCCAGAATGTGCAGTCCTGCAAAAAGTGTAATATAGCATGCCTAGTCATGTCTGAAGTTTTCCAAATGTTACATGTTAAATGTGGTAGATCAATAAATCAATCAGAATAAGCTGGAAGGGATCTTGGAGGTCTTCTAGTCCAGCCCCCTGCTTAAGCATTTCAAGTGTATGTCCAGTTTTTTTCTTAAAAACCTCCAGTGATGAAGCATCTGCAACTTCTGGCAAGCTGTTTCACTGGTTAAGTGTTTTCATTGTTAGGAAGTTTCTCCTTAACTCTAGTGGTTGCTTCTCTCCTTAATTAGTTTCCATCCATTGTTTCTTGTCTTGCCTTCTAGAGCTTTGGAAAATAAGTTGACCCCTCATCTTTGTGGCAGTCCCTCAAATATTGGAATACTGCTATCATGTTACCCCTAGTGATAGGATTCCAGTATTTGAGGGGCTGCCACAAATTTTGCTATATCGATTTGCCCTTTTTCAAATGTTCCATATTGTTCTAATCTTCAAATAATTCTACCTGAAAATGCAACAGTAGGAAATGTCAGCAGACAAAAATGTATGGATAGGTTTTTATCTTGTGGCACACCATAAGAAAAGGCTGGGTGATGAGGTCAGATACCTAATGTAAGGCCTCTGCATGTTTCTCCTTTTGCATTATACACTGCTGCTTGTAACAAAGTTTCTGAGTTAATATGCAAGAATCAAGAATAGACTATGAAAGTTTCCTTTTGCTGAATGTATAAATCCGAAGCCTGCATGATTTGGTATTAATTAAAATAATGTATTTGCTTTCTTTCAACAGCTATGTCAGACTTGCTAAAAACTGAGTGCTAAATCTTCATTAGAGGTTTTCTGTATTAAAATATTTCTGTGAAATATTCTACTTGTTGCTGTCATTATTAAGAGAGGAAAATGTTACTCATATTGACAATGTAAGCTCAGTGTTCCCAAACCTTGGTTGCATTAAGATCGTAATTACAGATAAGTAATCTCGCAACTGACATGCTGAAGGAATTATTACTAAGTGGAATCCTGTCTGCAATTAAATTATAACTTGATTTAAATGCCAAGAGTGTAAGAATGGCAAACTTCAACCAGGTGGATTCCTAAGCTGAGATCTGAACACTGATCTTTCAGTCTGAGACAAGGTAAAATAGCCAGTGAAGAAACAAAATGCTATCTTTAATGTGAGTAGACTGTGCAGAGCACAATTCACACACTTCTTACAGCAAGCAAAAAAGTCACCAGTGTAGATTCTTGCAATGGTTGGTATGATAATTTTAGAAGAAGATTCATCTAGCAAGAGAATAGAAAACAGAGCATTCTCCTTGACACTATCATTGACAGTCACAAAGTAGTGGTCTTGTGGCTGTTCTCATAGCTATAGTATCTACCCAATTAGAAATAACAATAAAAGTGTAATGAGAACGATCTGAGGTGGTCCCCAAAACTTCATTCCCACAATGACAACAATCAGCATCTATCAAGCAGTTGTCAGGACTGAGAGGGATCATAAACCTGCCTACATATGAAGAAGCAATCAGATATTATAATTATGTTTTGTAGGGGATTCTCCCATCTCTTGGCAAAGGAAACTCAGGAGCCTCCTTCTTGGTGTTTCTACAACCAAAGGCCACACGGTGGTGGTGTGGTGTCATTTTTGCCCCCATGCAGTACAGCAGCGGCAATAACAACAACAACAGAAAAAGGGGTTTTGTTTAATGAGCTTGAACTCACAAGCCTGCTCATCTAGTGAACTGTGACTTTTCAAATACCAACCTATTAATGTCAAAGGCAATACTGAAGGGAACAGTTCTGTTTGATTTAAAAAATACAGACAATGAGAAGTCCTCTATGCTTTAATATCTATCACCTATGGGGGCTCCATTCATGCATAATGCTTTATTCAAGCTAAGACCGAGTTTTTTATATATCAGATTAATACATATCTACGGCTTTGCACCTTTCTATTTTGATTTTTTTATTATCGGGGCTCAGTGGGGCCATTCCCATTCCCTTACTAGAGCATCTGCAAGCAGGTGGATTAGAGATAACTCTCATTGTGCTTTGTTTTGTCCTGACACTGTCATTAATCATTCCTTAAGCCACACTTCAACTTATAGTAATCAGGACTGGCTGTTCCTGAGCCGCACAAGAATTGCCTTTCACAGTGTAATGTGAAATTGGAAGCGAATGGCTGAAGCCAGACGCTTCTTCTGCGTTCCCCATCTATCTCATCATTTAGGTATTTATCCATCTCTAGCTTGTATTGGGAGCATCTCTGGGCTTCCCATGAGGACGGGATTGCAACAGAGGATCAGATTTGTTACCTAGGCTTTGGGCTTTGATTGTCCTCTTATAAATTCAGGATTAAAGTGAAATTTCCCACAGGGCTATGCAGGATTTGCTAGCATTTAACTGTTTAACCTGGCTGTTTGTGAATGAGAATCTTGTGGTCAACTGTTCCATAGAGAATATCATGGTAAGCCAGCTCTGAATGGCAGACATTGTGAGTAAATTCCTATAAAGACTGCTGCAGTTGATTCCAATTAACTTCCTGCTTTATATCCATTGTTTTCTTGTACATGGCAATCTTATAATAAAAGAATTGCTCCTCTCCCCTTGCCCCTTACGAAATATAGATGTCAGCCTCATGCAGACATCCAAAAGTTATCACAAGGATTTCCTCCCCCTCCTTGTTGCTGCTGTTTTACTCATACCTTATGCAGGCAATCAAAACTCTCATTCCTATTCTCTAAGATAATATCTCTTAGTATTATGTGCAGGAAATATAAATGTAAATCATGGCTAAAATGTAAATGAATTATACTTTATGTATTAATAAAGATTAATATGGAGAGTTGAAAAGAAGTCTGTTAAAATATCAACACAAAAATCCTCATGAGGATGTGTATTAGGTTTGCATAAAATGCTTAAAATGCTAAATTTCTTAAGAAATGAATCAGTGGTTGGGTAGGATTAATTCCAACCTGTCTTTTAATTTCAGATTCAAAATCAATTAAGGAGAAAACACATCACATTGTCCTCTGTCCAATATGAAGAAATTGTGTGCTCTGGCACAGGTAATTCTGGTATAATAGGGACATGTTTCTCAGTGGCATAGAAAATGGTGCTCATTTTGTCTGCTTCTTCAAGAAAGAAAAGAACAAAAATACATAATTTAACCAGATATTGTAACTCACAATCAAATCAATTCATTTAGAGGATGAATCATTTAACCCCCCCTTCTATGAATTTGTGCTAGTACTTGAAAGTTTGTGCACAGCTCCTCTTTATTTCCAAGAGAAGAAAACTATGGTCACATTTTCCATAAATTTCTCTCTGTTTCTTTCTGAGTGGAGCGTGAGCAAAATGGTGTGTTTTCATGCCTTTCAGAAAGAGACTTGGGGGAAAGAAAATGAAAATTTAAGTCACTGTTAAAATGGATGTTTCAAATAGAATAGTTATCTAATGCTTTTTAAAACCTTTTCAAAATAAAAAAAACCTTGTAGTTTTGGAAGATTTGTTTTTCAATTTAGTTGCTACTGTTTTGAAAACTGTTTAACTGTGTTACTGAACTGGGGAAAACACATGTTCTTGTGGTGGATTACTCACATTCTGCCCTATAATCTTAGCTGAATAATAGGAAACCTAAGTGTCCTCTTTTTTATTTTAATGTGAAATAACCTCCACATTCAGATGAGTAAAATTTCAGATTGTAACTACTGTTTCTGAAGCAACCTCTGCTGCCATTGTTTCACTGTGAAATCATTTCCTCTGGAGATAATTAGAGTTGCTTCATTTATTACATTAAATGATTAGCATGCACTTGAAATAATTCGGTATATTTTCCTTTATTGCCGATGACTCTTAAATAGGGGCCTACTATACCCTTAACAGATAAATTAAGGCTGGTTTGGATCATTCTAGTTGTCTGCAGGCAAGTGAGAGATTTTCTGTGTAAATATAACCAGGTGTGTTGAGAACTGTACGTTTGTCTAAAAAGCCTCTTATGCATTTCAGCATCCCACCTGGTTCAACAAAGACGGCAGGAAGGTTGGGTGATGGGAAAATGAGTCCTTTAAATGACAACAATTTCTCTGATGGTCTCTGTGTTGAAGCTGATGTATAAAAAACCACAGCAGACAGCTGCCTTAATGAAGCACTTCTCTGAAAGATTACTATGAAGCATTGGTCTGAATGGGATGAGACTACTTCAGAATGAAGGTTCAGTCCTTGACTGCTGTGTTAAACTACATATTTGTGAAATGTCTGTACTGTGGTTTGGCTTTGGGATCATCTCTTCACATTTTTACAGCAGATATAATATGAGAAGCAAGAGTGTGTTTCTTACCACCAGTCATTTATTGATTGATCTATGTGGAACAGTAGAAATGTTCAGTTGTTCTCAGCTAGAGAGGGATATGTGTTAAAATGATCTGGGAAAGCTAACTATGAAGTGTGACATGGATGCAAAGGTCTAATTTCATGAACTTAAGGACACTCACAGTTCTCCTTGTTGGCCCATTAAGAGTAAAGAATATAGAATCCATATGGCTTCATGGCTATTTGTAGCTTAGTTGTTTATTTATTTTGGTCTCTTTTATCCAGGTGATAATCTCATTCAGAGTAAAATACTAGATTTGATTCCTAGCAGTGTTGTACTGCATTACTTTAGTAGAGATCCAATTACACTTCCTCATAATATATTTAATACTAAGAAACTCCTCTATACTATTACGAACGTTCTAAAAAGTCAAAAGTGTGATCCTCTTGCATTTTTTATTTGTAATGGCAGAAACATTTTTTCTCATAAAATAGGGCACCAATAACTGAAGATTATGGCTTATCACTTGTTGCTTATAATTTTCATTAAAAGTTTTAAGAATAATAAGTACAAACTAAAAGGGAACAGAAAAAGTGGAAAAGATAAAAATAACAGAAAAAGCTAAAAGGGCAACAAGAAAAGAAAATAGAAATAAAGTACAAATACAGAAAGATATAAAGGCATAAAGAGGTTCACAGCAGTTATAAGTACAATTATATTTTAATGTCTCTAAAGTTACATTGTAACTCTATTCTTTCTATAATCTATTGTGCATAAACCAAAAGCATAAATCACAATATCATTTTTTTTCATTTTTACATATAATATCCATAAGGGGTTTCCAGTTACCAATAAATGTAAGTAGTGTCTTTTCTTTAATCAAAGAATCCATTTATCTAGCTCATAAATTCCGTCAATTTCATCAACCATTGCTCCATGGTGGCTAGTGATGAACCTTCTTATTTTGATGTGCATAATAATTTTGCCACAGTAATTATATATTGACATAATCTTTCATGACTTTTTTCTGTTAACTTAATCCTGTTGAATATTTTGAATGAATATTCAATTGAACAGGCTTCAGCTGAATATTAATCTTTAATATCTTCTATATCAATGTATGTATCTGAGTCGATTTCCATGGACCATGAGTCCATGTCCACCAAGCATGACAGAATGTTCCTTCATCTTGTTCCTATTTCCAATGTACATTTGAAATTCCTTTATAGTTTCTAGGTAACTTCTTTTGTCTCATGTACCTGTGATATATTTTTTTTTTAAAAAAAAAAATCTCTTTAAGAACTTTAAGATCACAGCATAAACTAAATTTAAAACTTTTAACCACATATTTTCATTAATTCATCTGCATATTATAACCAAAATTCTTAGCTTACTTTATTATATACTCTTTAATGTTCCTCCTCTGTTTCCAATTTCAACAAAAGTTTATACATTTTAGCAATTACATGTTCATCATCACCGATGCACAATTATAGTTCAAATTCTGCCTTACTTTGCTCTTTAGTCTTTTTATACATTTTGAATCCTTCTGACAACTGTAAATGGGAAAACCATTGAACAACTATATCCTTCTGCTATTAGTTGCCTTCTCATCATTTCTTCAACCTTACATGTTTATTTAATAAAAATGTGTGACAATGTAGAAAAAAAATAATGGTAATTCCATCTGTCTCCATAAGATTCATAAATCCCATTAGCTTAGGTGTGGGGAATAAATATTGTATACATAAATGCATAGAAGAAAACAGTGAATTAAATGAAATAGATGGCTAAACTAAATACTGAGACAAACAAGCAACCAGTTTTTTTAGTGATTGTACTTTAGGAAAGAAATCATACCTGCAAAAATATTTTTACTATGAGACATGATACTGACAATATTTCAGTATTTCACCTTACAGTAGTAAAAAGAGCAAAAATATTAATGAGATCTCTTAAATAGTATTTTGGTATATTTATTTTAAAGTTTAAAATGTAATCCGTTTGGGTGATACCAGTGCCTATGTGTAACTGGAGATAAATCCAAGTCATAAACTATGTACTGATATGGCTTATTTCTGTACAAGCCAGATATTGTATAAATTGCTATGCGTAACTCTCACCAAGTCCTACAGATTAGCAAGTCACCCAGTCTTCAGAAATCTATCATGTCAGTCAAAACGATCTGGAAGAAATGCTTTGTACCTTACATGATTGCTGCTCCCTTTCTGGGAACTAGAATTCTTTGCTTGAGAAAGAAATGACTTAATGTAAAGATGTAATGAATGTAGGTATTTACTCCAGACTCTAGTTTTTAATTTCTGATTATGGAACAGCTTGTACCACAGCAAGCAAGTTCAAACAGTACTGAAAGGACAGCCTGCTCTTCTCATCCCAAAGGGCACTATTATGGCTGACTTGTTATGGGGAAGATCATGGCCAAGAATGTAGGGTTCAAATCCTTTTCCTTTAAAATCACAGTAGGGGGCCACACTTAGGAGCCATACTGTAATCACTATGTATATGATAAATGCATTTTTTTCCTCTTAAAAACTTTCTTGAGTAACTTAAAAAGCAGTGTACGTCATTAGAACTATCGCATGCTATAGACATACAGTATTATACTAAAAGAGTGCTATAATGTTGTTTGTGTGTGACAGGCATTTTCTGCATCACAATGCTGTAATTCTACACGGATGTCACGGCTTAAGTGACATGCTGGCAGCAGATGGGGAGACTAATGCATAAGAGGTTTAAAGCTCTGCTTCTTCCTAAGTTGCAGCGTCTATTTTTAATATATTCATACTATCTTTTTTAGAGAAAAAGTTATAACAATACCAGTAGTGGTGGTTTGAAAGGATGCAGTGGCTGAACACAATCTCTCTCCAACATTAAAGTAAAAATACCTGGTAGAAAGCAGTTCTATTATTCACAGGAAATCATGCAATATAATGGCTTTTAGCATTCCTTTGTAATAGCTTATTTAAATACTTTGGACTGCAATTGAGATTCCTATTTCATTCAGATATTAAACAAATGCCTTTTGTTGTTATTTTTGTTGTTGTTGAAATTGATCACACATATTTTAAATAGCTTTTTTGATATGGAAGGACTCCAGGCTTAAGTCTGCTACCATCAAAAAAACATTGTGTGCTTTAAAGTAAAATCCACAATACCGGTAGGAAGGAAGTCTATTTTGAAGTTGTAACTTTAAATTATGAAGTCTGCAAGCTACAATGATAGCTAAACATGTAATATGGAGAACAAAATCTTCATATCCAGGGATGGCATGTGTGAGGCTCTCAGTAGATTAGCTGTGCAACATTCAAGGGAAGTGGTCACATTTAAGGGATTTGCTTCTCAAAGTAAAAGGGATGAGCAGTGCGACCTTTTCAAATATGTTATTGGAGGAGAATTAGGGGAACTTAGACCAAATTGGAGAATCCTGTTGTGATGTGATTGAACATCTGTGAAGTTGTGCTAGAAATTGGAAACTCTTCCCTAACATATGCACAAAGGTGGAATATTTAGTATAGGCACAAGACAAATAATTTATATTGCCTTACTGTATAATTTTGGTTTCCTTAATTTAGTCGGTTAGATGTAAATGGACATTAAATAAATAGTTGGTGTTATTACCTGGCCAAATCTTTCACTGGTACTACGTCTAGAAGTTTTATTGGATGCAACTTTATCATTTGCCTAGATACAGGAATCATTTTATTCTACCTTGATGCTTTTATAATTTTACTTAAATTAAGGTTAGTTAGTGGACATGGCTCACCTTTCTGGAAAAATTCAAATGGCCTCTTTGCTGGCTACAGGCTCAGTTAAAATCGATTATCAAGAACGGTGATGGTCTTCCATTGATATCGATGTGTTGGAATATGTTGGATCTAGAAGCCTTTTTACCATGTTCTGGGTTAGCATGGGAAATGATCAGAATGCAGCTGGAATCACAGAAGTAAATATCTTAGGGAAGTTATATCTCATTTATCCAGATTAACAGAATAACAGGGTTAGAAAGAATCTTGTAGTCCAACCCAGTCCAACTCAGGCAGATTACTACTGGTTTCCTTCTTCCTGCTAAAGTTTGTGATTTAGCATTTATTAATTTATGCATTATGCAATATGGCTTTGCAGTGAGTTAGGTTTAAATAAACAATGGCTTAAAGAAAAACTTGTCCTTTTCCAAGTTTTAGGTGATTTAGACACACTATAAAAATGATTTTTTTTAACCAGCCTTATAATATTTTTGTTCTTTTTACGCTATTTTCTTCTTTTTACAATTTCCCATTTGATACCATTCATTCTAAATAAAAATAAGTTTCAGTTTCCCTTTGGGGCAGATTTGCCAAGCATTGTGTGTACTCAAAATATAAATACTATCTTTATCCTATAGGCATTATAAATAATTTTTAAAAGAGCAGTATGCATTTATTTGTGAACTGAATATTGAAGGCATTCTTCACATGAGGCATTGCTTATTTTAGAGCCAGCCCATGATCTCTTAGATATTGTATAGCTTTGTAAATCTAAATGGGATTAAAATACAGAGACATTTCCAGCATCATATTTCAAGTGCGAAGGGTATAGACAACGTAATAGACTCTTCATAAAAAAGCATCAAGTACACATATTGTTTCTTTATCAAATACTCAGAAAGTGAATACCTATCATCTTTAAGATCAAGAACAAGGGTTTGAGTGGAGCTAAAGGAAGTACTTTAAGTCAGAATCTTATGAAAATCTTTACAGCTTTCCCTACTTGTAAATGTAACAGTAGCCTTGTGCTTAACTGGATTATTTACAGTCAACCCTTGGAAGATTATACCTTGTGCTGTTAACAGAGCAGGAGGGAGCAAAGAAGACTGCTACTGAACAGTGAAAAGGATGGGATATTTATTGTTACACATATTTTGTTATAATCGTATATCAGGCATGCTCAATTCAAGCATAACAATAATGTAATCACATCAAACCTGGATATGTGAAGGTTCATTCCTCATGATCTGAACCACCGAAGGTAGCTTCAGTAATTTTTTCCACTATTAATTCTGCGAGCATGTCATTTAATCCCGGCACTACCTCATAATTTTGGCGTGTTTGTGCATGTATTCCAGGATCCACACTACAATTGTTGGCTATCGTAAGCACACTTTTTGTTAAAAGTGACAAATGTTGAAACAATAAGGCCTTTTCTCTAAGAAATTCTCTTTAGGATTGCACAGTAGCTTGTGATAAATCAACGTTTAGAATTTTCCCACGGAAGTTGAGTTGGAGGAAAATATGCAGTTTTTTAAAGACAAATGAAGTAAATTTATTTTATATTTGGTACTTTTTTTTACACAAAACTATATAGCTGGAATGTCCTGTGAAAATTGGATAGTGTGTTTGGACATGTTAAAACCCTTTTCAGGAGGGCCAGATTCAGAATGAGGAGAGTAAAGGATATTTGGAAGGCCTGAAGCTATCATTGGATTCAGAAGAGTTCTGTGTGCCAGAAAATTCCCAGGATTTGGGAACTCTGATACTCTGTGCAATTGGTTTTCTTCTGAACATCTGCAAACAAAATAGTCTTCTCCCATTTGTATTCAGGCAAAGGTAAGATCTTCCCTAGATCTCATCTGATATAGGAGAAGCACAAGCAGAGCTAGGAAGGGCAGAGTGAAATGCATCATCAGTTTAGAGTCCTTGCATTGCCTCAAGAAATTCAAGTCCAGCCCCTTCCATGAATTCTGTTGACCCTTACCTAGTGCCAGTTTAGTGCTGACTGTTAGTTTATGAGATTCTTGTGTATATGCTTCAAGAAATCATTATGTTGCAACCTATATAAACCTATAGAATTTTTTGTGCTTGACAACTGATACTTCTTAGAAACCGATAGCATATTTCAAAGGAACACACACAAAAATCCATTGCTAATTTTAATTCTGGTGACCTGAATAGCTAGATCTCCAAGTTACAAAAAAGATTAAACTGAAATGCCTTGCTACATTGCCAAACCTAGAATGAGGATTGGGAAGTGAGAAATTCTATACAAATAAAGCCTTATCTATATACACCTTGAATGGTTGTTACTTTCTCTGTCCCCAAAGTTTTTTTGAAAGGCTACATTGAAGCTAGGTTTTTAATTAAATGCAAATAAGGGATTCTAAAATGACAGATTGTATCAGGCTGAAGACAGTAGCCAATTTCCGCTCTCCTCAGTTATTATGGTAAGGACCTAGTATAACTTTACCTACTTCGAAGGAATTCTTTACCCTGGTTTTTAAAAAGTGTAACTTTAATCCCCACAGGAAAGTCTTCACATGTAGATTTGAGCCAGCACTCTTCTTCCCAATGATAGCGGGGAGAAATAATAATTGAAATACTTTCTAACCATGTACTTTAAAATAGCTGTATTTTTGAACTTTTTAAATATATTATCAAGTTCTTTGGGTATATAACCAGGTACAATCCCGAAATATACTTAGAGACTTCTTAAAAATGATATTCCTTAATGTATACATAAATAAACAAATACATATTTTAGTAAAATCAGTAGAAGCTGGACTGATATTGCATTGCATATTTTTATGGCACATCAGCTATTTGTAAAATAAATATTTTGAAAGTAAGGTTCATAATTTAGGTAGCATATTTTAATAAATTAATGTGATTAATAAAGGCCACCTATTGCGGTGCAATAGGTGTATATAAGCAAAATCCTTATATACCACTTCACAGTGCTTTACAACCCTCTCTAAGCCAGCGGTGGTATTCAGCAGGTTCTGACCAGTTCTGGAGAACCGGTAGAGGAAATTTTGAGTAGTTTGGAGAACTGGCAAATACCACCTCTGGTTGGCCCTGCCCCCATCTATTCTCTGCCCCCTGAGTTACAGCGGATCAGCTGGGTCTTCTTTGGTTGCCCTGCACAGGAGAACGAAGCTGGAAAGCAGGTTAGTGGGGTGGGGAGGAAATGGGATTTTGCAGTAACCTTCCCCCAGGATTGGGGAGGAAATGGAGATTTTATAGTATCCTTCTGCTGGAGCAGGGTGGGAATGGATATTTTATAGTATCCTTCCCGTGGAGTGGGGTGGGAATAGAGGTTTTACAGTATCCTTCCCCTGCCACACCCACCAAGCCACACCTACCAAGCCACACCCACATAACCGGTAGTAAAAATATTTGAATCCACCACTGCTCTAAGCAGTTTACAGAGTCAGCATATTGCCCCAACAATCTGTGTCCTCTTTTTACTGACCTTGGAAGGATGGAAGGCTGAACCAGCTTTGAGCCTGGTGAGAATTGAACTTTCGAATTGCTGGCAGTCAGCAGTCAGCAGAATTTGCTTGCAATACTGCATTCTAGCCCCTGCGCCACTATGGCTCTTAGAATGGTTCTTAGCAGTGGTTCTTCTTTATTTAGTTCTGAAATAAAATATTTTTTACCATAGAAGCCTAAATTAATAGTTCTGATATTTATGGTCTTATGGGAGGAAGAGTACAAATGTTGAAATGGTTGTGACTGTGTGATCAAAGCTCCACTTGTTTTTTTTTAAATGTGTTGCATGCATGATGCATGAAAAAAGGCACAAGGCTTCAATTGTGCAGTGTCAGCTGTCAACTGGCAAAAATGTCATGACGTTTTGGACTTGCCTCCTACAGATGCCTCTTCAAGGAAGGAAGGTTTGCTCCTTATCTGCTCTACAATTGTTCACTGCTTTACAATTGTTCACTACAAACGAAGCTAAGGGTGATGAAACTCTTGTGAGTTCTTCTGAAGATCATAAAATACTTCTCTTTTCAGATTACCAAGGCCCCTGAAGGTGAAGAGGCATCTCCAGGAGGTTCAAGGTAGGTCAAACGATGAAAGCAGAATTGTAACACAGCATTGTAAGTTCCACCCCTTTTGCCGGTACTTCAGGATGTCACACATACAGTATATACAAAACGAACAAAGTTTGTGGTACAATATCACAATGCAGCTTTTGTCCTTTTGGCCCGAATGCCTCCAACTGAGACTGACCAAGTTAACATCAATTTGTAATTTGTTAATATGGTAAAAAGAGAACATAATTAAATACACATCTAGAGAATTTGTACTTTATTACTGTATTTTTAATTTTTACTGAAACATAAAGGAAATAAAATAATTTTATTCTGGCCTCAGAGACTAAGCATATTCTCCAGGGATATAAATAAGTCTAAAAAGACAATTTTGACAAAGCATACCTTCCTTTTAATAGCATGGAAGTATAATTTTAAAAGCAGCCATGAAAATAAGAAGGTTATAAATTCTTCTTTGTTCTCAATTCTTCAAATGATTCAAGAGATAAAAGGAGGCATTCAAGTGAACTAGTACTGTATTAAAGCTGGTGCACCAAAACAACTTGGCAATAACCCCCTAAATATCTTTTAAAATATATTTCACACCGGTGTCCATTTCTTTAATATTTGTGGTCATCAGAAAGTACATACTATCTTTAACAATCAGTATTGTATCTTTTATCCTTAATAGTCAATATATAGTAATAATGATAGGCAATGTAATCTCCCTCAAAATAAACTGGGTAAAGATGGTTACTCCATGGGTACCAATTTGCAGCTTCAATTTTTGAAAGTCACCTACTCAAATAAGAATCTTTCATTCTAAAATATCTTTGGCATTTCAGTGGCCTTAAAGATTCATCTCCAATAAGCTCAACAGATAAATGTTAGGAGCTTATTATGAGACTTAGATTTTATATTTTTTGCATTCAGACTACAATAGGAATACTGTTTGCTGGGAACACTGGACATTTAAGATTAAAAATTGGTCCTAATAACTGATATTTGGTGTTGAACTACTGTACATTCCTACCATTTAAAGACTAAACTTCCCCCCCACTTCTTCTTTAAGGAAAATAAGATTAGGTCAGAGCCACAGTCTTTTCCAGGTCTGCCCACAAACACCTTTCCTTTTGTTTCTATCAAAGTCGAACAAAACAGTTGCAAATTGCTGGTTAAGTTGCTGATAAGGTACTCTTTGAGTTGATGTCAACTGCTGGTGATTTCATGGGTGCAATGAAGCAGGTTTATTTTTAGCATTGATACAGAAATGATTTGCTATTACCTCATTTTGCAAAGCTGTTTATATTTCTGAGGGCAGTTTACAGCCATGGGATTCTAAATGATCTTCCATCCAAATAGTAATCACACCCAACCTCACTTAGCTTCCAAAGTCAACCAGGTGCTGCCACCTCCATTATAGTATTGATTAAAATGTTTAAACATTGAATTAATTAGAAAGGGATTTCAAACTCTTTCTCAGAAATGCTCATGTTTTTGCTCCTCTTTACTGAAATTATAACACAGCTATTCATTTATCTCTGGATTTATTTTTGGTATGTACAAATGGAAAAAAACCCAGGGAAATATATATATATATATATATATATATATATATATATATATATATATATATATTTGTTTTTCAGAGATTTTCACGGGTAGGTATAGTAGGTCTTGGTGTATTGGTTTGTCCCGTGTATGATTGAGAATACCTTGGCACGTTTGATGAAATCTCATCCGTCATCTTCAGGCTGGTGTCTTCAGCTTGTTCTCCTGGGAGAACGAGCTGAAGACAAGCCTGAAGATGACGGATGAGATTTATCAAACGTTGCCAAGGTATTCTCAATCATACACGGGACAAGACCCGAATACACCAAGACCTACATACCCGAATACACCAAGACTATATATATATATATATATATATATATATATATATATATTCTCATTATCACAATTACCAACTTGCTAAAGTTTACTAAAATAATAAAATTTAGAGGAAAATGGTTTTCTAGGGATTTGTGAGTTTAGTGCAACATATTGAACGAAGTAGAAAAGGTGTGGAGTAGGTGATGTTTAAAATAGTCATTTTGTGCACCAAAATTCTTTATATTGTAATACAGATTTTTAAAAAAGATAGATTTGATCATGGAACTTATTGAAACAAGATTTACCTTAAAGCACACGAGGCCAATGACCACATTTTGCTGTCATTGTCTGGCCTCAATTGCTCATTATGAAAAGGATAGTTAGAGATTTCAGCTTTTTTTAAATGTAAAAGTTAAAGAAATTTCACGAGTGAACTTGTCAGAAAAGTAAAGTTAAGGCCTTTTAATAAATTAAATAAAAAGTAAGCAGCCCAGTATGTGCTGTCTTAATTTTCATCCTAAACTTACAGACGTCCTGCCTGGCAACAGCATGAACAGAGAATGGAGGGGTACATTTTCCTATTCAATAATAAGTGATGGAAGTTGCATGGGGTAGAGTCTCTAGGAAATCCACTCTTTCTTTGAAAAAATGTCATTGGTGAAGCAGAAGATTGGCACCACAATGAGCAAAATATAGTGAGGGCTGATACGCGCTGTCAGCTAGAATTTGGGTTAAGACACTGACTTTTGTCTGCATGGTGTCTACTTTCCAAAGAGGATGGAAAAGACAAAATTGCAAGTTTCCTTTCTCTCTCTCTCTCTCTGCTCTTTCTCCCTCCTTCCATGTTGCTCCCTCTTGGGTTAATGTGGTCTCTATACAAGTGAATAATGTATAAGAAGATGTTCCCTTGATAATGTCACAATTATTCACTGGAGAGGCCTACACTCAGATACTCACATTAACACTTAAGGTATTATTTTTCCTGCTCTGAAATTAAGTG
Source organism: Naja naja (assembly GCA_009733165.1). Taxonomy (NCBI): domain Eukaryota; kingdom Metazoa; phylum Chordata; class Lepidosauria; order Squamata; family Elapidae; genus Naja; species Naja naja. Next base: position 307,507,865 of record CM019148.1, read on the forward strand.
AGTGGCATCAGTGGCCATAAATGAGAGTATTCATCAAAGGCACAGGCCATGGCAGAGGATTAAGTGAATGCTGATGAAGTGCCCAGATTCCCATAACTTGGAATGGGGTTGCATTCAGCATTCCTTTATTATCCATCTGCCGCATAACAAAAAGGCTCGTATATTTAATGCAGGTTTGCCCTAGGCCACGTAATAGGATTAGGAATAATTTCTACAAATTTACAAAAACAAATCACATGGGAAGGCTTAGAATTTGCTAATAATTTCTCCGTAGCTGGGAGATCAAAGCGGTGTTAGAGCTGAGAGCCAGGCGGTAGTTTGACCCTGGCTAAGGTTTCTTAATGAAAGGGTTAATCTTCTCAGAGGTGACCATAGAGGAGCAAATAGTGTGACCAAAGGCAGATTCAGGGCTCTAAAGTCTGGCAAGTATGACAGCAAGAAAACATTTACAGAATAACAGTACACAGAATAACAGGGCATTTTCTGGCTGGGGAAATCAGATAAGTTAAACTCACCAGCTTCATTGAAATATGTTTAAACAAGGGCAAGCACATTGAGAATGGTGCTCTAAGAGGGATCAAAGCATTAACTAATACTTGCAAAATAAAAGAAATTATGGTACATGCCTGAAACATTTGCTGGTTTCTCCAGGAAACAGATTTGTTTCCACTTACATGCCTAATGATTATGTTTTAAAAATGTATATAATAATAAGATTCGTAGCAATAGGAGAAATCATAATGAAAAAAACAGCAGCTATTTGATCATATTTATTTATTCAGCTTTTAAAAAATAGTATTTTTCCCTTACACTTAACGTGGATACATGTATACACAAGCATACAAACACAAACATTAAGAATGGTGCTGTAATATAGCTATATAGCTAGAAAGAGATTTTCTTTATTGTGAATTGCATTTTTCTGTCTTTTAATTATTACTTTGAAACTACGCTCCTCTGCACTAAATTGCGGAGGCGACAAGCTTAAGCACAGAAAGGTGATTGAAACAGCTACTTCAATTTTGTATCATTTGCGGATTTATTGCCATTTGGAACATAGAGCACGGTAAAATACTACTACTTTGAATAGCACCCATGTGATCATTCCACCTCCTGCTCTATGACCTGTTCAAACAAGTCTAAACATCTCAACGCAATGTTCCATAGCGTTTTAACCTATTAGGCCACTCATCAAATAAGGGATTAAATATAGAAACTTTCTAATGAAGGTGGTGAATAATTTAGTACAGCTGCACAAAAGCATTTGCCAGACATCTGAGCGTGGATGAAGATCCTATTTCTAGGTTGCTTGTCTTCCGGAAAGGATTTCCAATCAAAAGTCTAGATACAGCTTGAGATAAACTAGCTTAAACATTTCTTCTTTTGTGCCACTAATTATTTCGGTGGGAGGAAAATCAAGAATAGGAAGATCTAAAGGAAACATTTATCGTTAACTTATAGTGGTCTCCAATATTTATTGTAAACAATACTCTTTCTATCTTGCCTTTGCTATCATCATATCTGCTCTTGCATGGAGTACAAGTGTGCTTGTGGCTGGATGCTGCTAATCAATTTTTTAAAAAAAAGAATCTGGACATGGTTGGCATGGAAAGCATGCAGGGTTTCTTGGATGTAGTAGAAGTACTGTAGAATAGAAGAGAAGAGAAGAGAAGAGAAGAGAAGAGATGACTTGGAAGGGACCTGGGAAGTCTTCTAGTCCAACTAGAAACCCTATACCATTTCAGACAAATGGTTGTCCAATCTCTTCTTAAAAACTTCCAGTGTTGGAGGATTCACAACTTCTGGAGGCAAGTTGTTCCACTAGTTAATTGTTCTAACTGTCAGGAAAGTTCTTCTTAGTTCTAGGTTGCTTCTCTCCTTGATTAGTTTCTATCCATCACTTCTTGTCCTGCCCTCAGGTGCTTTGGAGAATAGCTTGCCTCCCTCTTCTTTGTGGCAGCCTTTGAGATATTGGAAGACTGCTATCATGTCACCCTTCGTTCTTCTTTTCATTAAGCTATTAGACATAAACAATTCCAGTAATTGTCTTTATATGTTTTAGCCTCCAGCCCCCTAATCATCTTTGTTGCTTTTCTCTGCACTCTTTCTAGAGTCTCAGCATCTTTTTTACATCATGGTGACCAATAGAATAGAATAGAATATTTTTTATTGGCCAAATGTGATTGGACAAACAAGAAATTTGTTTCTGATGCATAAGCTGTTAGTATATATACAAACAACAAAGTGATAAATCATGAGGCACAACCAACAAAGTGATAATCATAAGCTACCAATAAGAGTGGTAATAGGAAGGAACCATAGTGATACAGTCCTACTATATGGTTAAATATCCTCAGGCATAAGACAGTGCTATGGGAACTATATGTTTAGCAGAGTGATGGCATGGGGTAGTAGAAGAAATAAACTTTATTACAAAACTTTTTAGTTTTGACTCAAAGACAAGAACAACAAAAAAGCAAATTCTGAGATAGCAAATTAAAAAAACCCATAAAACCAATGAAGTCAAAATATGGTGTATTTTGCCAACAGCAAACCAAAGTATAGCTGCATTCATAGAAATAAAATCACTGATCCACAGTAACATTTGTAAATAAAATAGGTGCAAATGGCATGCCTGGAAATCTGACTAAATGGGGACTTATTTGCTGTAGCCTAACAACTTCGTAATATGAGCAACATAGTACCTCGGCTTATTGTTTAAGGAATTCTTTACCATAGGGCAAAGTTCAAATGGGATACTCCATAGCTTCCCCTCCTCTATTAGAAAGGCATTTAATTTTGCCAGGATGAAGTTGTTTTGAACTTGGAAACTATTATTTGGCTAAAATATCTATCTGGCTTGAAAAAAAAAAGAAGGCAAATGGCTATCCAAGAACACCCAAAAGTTACCCTGAAGTAAGATGGGTGGCCAATAAATTTGATAAATAAGAACACATACCATCTGTGTATGGTGGCCTGTCTGATTGGACTTCCAGGTCCCTGGTATGCTGTTGAAAGATTGCTACCACATGCTCATGTCCCATCCTCAGGATTGCACTGGTTGAGGAACGATAGCATTTTAGATTCTCATGCAATGCCCTATCTTCAAAGGAAACAAGGTCATCAGTTAAAATCAGAGCTGTCAAGCCCTCGGGGGAAAAGAAGTAACTTAGCCAATAGGAGAGGATGCTTGTGTAAACAAGAGTTTCCACTGTGGTCATGCCAGTCTTATTGTGCAACACGACATTAAGAACAAATATTAGACCTGAAAGAATGTAGACAGCACTCTAAGGAGGAACTAAATGGTCCAAATTGAGCTGTGAGCTAAACCTATGCCCAGTTTGCACCCAAAAATTAGATAACATTATTTTAGCATAGCAGGTAGCCTGTAATAGAAAGACTTCAAGGCTGTTGCTGACTTCTGTGGATTTTGGACAGTGTACAGGTAGTCATTGCTTAATGATTGCTCTGTTTAGCAATCCTTCAAAGTCACAAAAGCACTGAAAAAATAACTGTGTGACTAGACCTCACACTTACAACCATCATCACAGTCACATGATTGAGATTCAGGTGTTTGGCAACTGGCATGCAATTATGAACTTTGCAGAATCCTGCTGTCACGTGAGCTCCAAATGCACACTACACAGTCAGCTTCTGACAGGCACAGTCAATGGAGAATATGACAATAAAATCATAAGTTCATAGTCATGTGATGTCTCAATTAAATTACCATGGGAGAAGTGAGTTTGTAAATCTGTTGCCATTACACAATGAGTCATTTAATGACTATGTCACTTAGTGACAGAATTGCCAGTCCCAATTGTGGTTATTAAGTGAGGGCTATCTGTACTCGATATGCATGCTGCATTTATTGGTAGCATAAAACACTACCCTTAAATACTGGAAGATTTTAATCTGTTCAGAATTATTGAATTTTAGGTTCTTAATAAAGCAAATTATTGCATAGTTAGTTTTGAATACTTCTGTACTACAGCGTGCAGCTGAAGGACACAAAGCTTGTAAGCTAATTGATGTTTGAAATAACAGAACAGCATCTTCTGCAATACAGGAGGATGGCAATATGAATTCTACAGCTTGACCACTGTAATGATAGTTAGCCTTGGATTTTATGAGTTTGAATTAAAAGCATGTATCTCTATGTTCTAAAATAGGTTGAGTTATACTATGTTGAGAACACTTCATGTTGTGATGTGTGAATAAAAAAAGGAAGAATTCAGCAAACATCACCATGTCTTTCTTTTAAATGTGTGTTTTATGCAATTTTATTCAGGGCCTTTGAATATATCTCAAAGCAGGCATTCCCTAAAATCTAAGGAAATCTGAAATAAACAGCAGTTCCCCTTGGGAAAGTATATTAAACAAACAACTGTGTTTGTATATTAATTTTATTTGCAGGAGAAAGATTATATGCAAAAAGCATTTCAATAATATCTCTAACAAGCTTATTTTCTAAAGCTAGTGTAGTTTAATAATAAATACAGCATATTTATCCAGGGAGGTCTTGGTTTAATTCTCTTCAGAATCATGCAGCTAGTTGGTGACAGGAGGGATCTCAGAGAAGTCACTCCCCCCCAAACTAATCAAACAATCAGAATTATGGTGAAGATAACTTCATAACAAGATACAATCATCATGAAGTCCTAAGTTCCTTGGAAAATGAACTTGGGATAAAATGAGTGGGATAAAAATAGGACATGTAAATAATAGAAGCAACACATTTCAAACTAGTTCTAGGGAAAGACAACTCCATATTCATGCTTTAGCATGCATACATCTACTGTATATATTAGGCACAAGTTTGTGCAGAATCACACATCCTCATTCATATACTCAAACAAGGAGGAGATAGACACTTTTCTAAAGAGTTGGGGTCAACAAATTCACAGGAAGGATACAAGAGAAAAACAGAATGGAAATGGAAGTAAAGATAATGACAAAATGAATATATGAGTCTTCCTGTTACAACGGCTTCATATGCCTACAAGTCTGAAGGCTAAAGTGCAATTTGACTGGCTTTGCAGAAAATGTAATTTTAAAGGATTGTAAGAGGAAAAAAATGGCATTGCAGGTCAGACACACAGATACGAGGTTTTTCTTCTGTTAAAATCTTTTCCTTTCCCAATAAAGCTGACATGAATGGAAGAAGTTGGGTTGGGAATGGGGATGGTGGGGAAGAAGGTCAATTCCCTTTGGTTTGGTATAATAGCATGATGATCCTGAGCTCCTCGGATCCCCGGAGCTCCTCCGTATACCAAGGAGCTAACTGGGATCCACGACGCACAAGGGGACGCATGGGGACAACCCTGTCGAGGGCCTCCGCCACGTTGCCAGGCTATTGCCAGATCCTCGGCAGAGCTGTGAGCAAGGGAAGAAGGAAAAAACCCAGTTCTGCCTGGAACCTCTCAGGGTCCATTGAGCCTGGGGTGGAACCATCTAGGTGGCTCTTCATCCCAGCAGTGGGGGACGGCCTGTTGGAAGACCAGCCGTAGGAGATAGTGATCAGACCATGGGCAAAGTCGCGTAGTGACCTGCCCTCAGTCACTCCCGCCACTGCTCAGAGATAAAAACTAGGTCAAGAGTATTTCCCCTCCATGAGTAGGACCTTGAATCAACTGGGTCAGGCCCATGGCCTCCATAGAAGCCATGAATTCCTGGCCACACCCCCCCCAAGGAAGGCAAGTTGAAGTCCCCAAGACCATAAGGTCCGGGAGCTCCACTGCCACCCGGAGGAGATCGAGGAGCCCAGGCAGGGCCGCTGCCACACAGCTTGGGAAAGGTATGCTAGCAGCAAGCCCACCGCCCATTTGGCCCCACACTCAGGAGGAGGATCTCCTCGCCTATCTCTGCAACAGAGACCTCCCTCGAAACAAGGTCTCCCGAATAACCACGGCCACCCACCACCCCTACCCTGGGCTGGGTGGCCTGAAAACCTGGTGGGCATAACTCAACCAGAGGACACCCCCTCTGGGCCCAACCAGGTCTCAGTGATGCAAGCCAGGTCGCAGCCTCCTCCTCAATGATCTCCCGGAGGAGGGATTTATTAGCCACAGACCTGGCATTAAGTACACCAACCTAAGCCCAGGGATCCTGGTTCCATTGCCCCTTGGGAGGAGGCCATAGGGTCGAACGCAGCAACCGGCCTTAAATGTGGTGCCGTTCCCTTAACCTGATATGGCCCTATGCCTCGTCGTCCTCCAATCCCGATCACCCTGGGAATCGCTGCCCCCACCCAGGGCCCAGAGCTCCACCGGCCCCAACCCCCACACATTCCCACCGTCCCCGGGCTGCAAAATGACCCCTGCACCCCCCTCCTCCTCCTAACCCTTTAAAACAACGAATTAAAATTTTAAAATTCGACCCTTAGCTCTTAATTTAAAATTTAGCCCATTGATTGCAGCATGCCACCTCTCGGGATCCCAAGATCCGTCATCAAGGTAAGCTGTTGATAGTCCCTGGGCCAACTCAAGGACAAGGGCGCAGTCCTAAGTGCCCACAATTCCAGCGCTGAGTAAAATCCCATAAGATAGTTAACAAAGTTTATAAGGGGTCAGAGTATAGTATGGCAATACATAGCGGGTGAAGTTGTTAATGGAGAAAGAATACAGGCTACAGCGGTCAAGAATTTCAGTTCAAAACGGTCTCACATCCGCTGAGACCAAAGATGATAGTAAATGGCAGCCACTCTCTCACTGCGGAAACCAAAGAAAATCTTGAAAACTGTAGGGTTAGATGTAGAATTCTCCACTCTCCCACAGAGAGAGATAATCCTCCCATCGTCCTCTCACAACAATGGGACCTGTCCAATCAGAGTCCTGGTAGTAAGAGGTCCAGATGATTAAAGACCGTGGTCATTGGGAAGGGTGATGGATATCTCCACAGCATCCGTGGAGACAGAGAGAAAAGCCAGGTGGTCAAGTATATATTAAATGCGGCAGGATGATTCAAGCGTAACACCATCAGTTCGATCAGTTCGATGAGGCAGGAATCCAAAGGAGCCCAACATCAGGCTCCTGAAGGCAGGGTCAGGGCCACAGAAATTTGCCAACCC